>CANXYI010943938.1:0-11460 GCA_948208565.1 Hura crepitans | reverse complement strand
CTACAAAATGGTGTCATTTTGCCAAAGAGGTAGAATTTGAGTGGTATTCCTCTTCGAGAAAATGGCCGTTTGACTCATGCAAATGGCTATTTTTTATTAAACATTAGTTTTCACCTACCCCAAAATAGTCGTTTACCACCTCGATCTATGTGTATAAAAGGCGAACCATGTGTCAGTCCAAGAGGTCGACTTTTCTCGATAAGTGCACACCTAAAAATGCAAAAAAAAAAAAAAACACTTTCTAAACACTGTCTTTTTGATTTCTAAAGGTTTTTCCAAAATTATTTTCTCTTTTTCTTGGGTTAATCGAAAATTATTCTTAAAGGCAATTATACATGGTGGGTCAACCAATTCTTTTTTTTCTTCTTTTATTTTTTATCCGTTTACTAGTCAGATGTGGTGCCTTTTATTTTATTTTCTTTGTTGCCCATTTACCAATTAAATGAGGTAACCTTATTTTATTTAGATACTCATTTACTAGTTAGATATAATACCCTTATTTGTCCATTATTAATTTTCTGTCTTTCTATATTTTCAATTCAACTATTATTCATTCTCTCTTCTCACGTTATTTATTTAATCATTTATTTTTTTATTTCCTCTATTGTTTATTTAACTGTCTATTTTATATCCTTATTATTTATTCTTTTTGTCAATTCCATTATTTCTTTTATACTAACATTGTGTTTTAGTCATGATGCGAGTTGTCTAAGATCTATTGGGGTTTTATTTTATCTATCTTTTCCCTTTTATCAAACATCCAATGAAATTAGCACTTTATTATTTTATTATTTTATTTCTATTTATTTGCTTTTGTATAACCTTTATTTTCTTTTTAATTTTTTTCTTTTGTTTTATTTATTTTTGTACTGTTTTATTTGATTAGAATGTATTTTATGCAATTTCAATATAGTTTTATTTTTATTTAGTTAGAATGTATTTTAGGTAATTTTCTTGTAATTTTTTTCCTTTTTGGACTAAAATGTATTTTAGATAATTGTCATGTAACTTATTTTATCCATATTATTTTCTTGTATTTTTCGTAAATGTTGTAATAGGTAGAAAATGATTTTTACACATTATAAAAAATAACCAAATCAATTAGTGTTTTCCTAATAAAATGGGTTTTAATTTTTCTATAATAAAAGTCACAAGAATAAAACTTGTTTTCATAAAATTGGTATGCGAGAATCAAAGTTCTTAAGGAAAATTAATTTCTCTATTTCATGTATGATATTCTTTATTTTCCTTTATTTGAATAATATGTATATTTTATTTTTTTTCTTTATGTGATTGAATGCTTCATTTTAATTTTGAAACTTGCTTGAGAAAAGGGATAAAATTATAAATTTAATATGAAGTTCCATATTAACTTGAGGTATAAATAAGATTAGGGTTTTAAACCACTCTAGTTTTGGCCCTACAAGGTATTTCTCAACTTTGGTTGCGTGGTGACTCCTACCTTATAGTGCCCAACTTACTCTGTCTAGGCTAATTGAATAGGAATGATTTAAGATTCCTCTAATTTTCTTCTCGTCTTTTGAGACTCGAGAGGTAAGATTTAGATTGACTCTTTGGTTGTTTTAGTTTGACTGGCCTCGAAAAGGAAGGGACACAAACACATAGGAATGTGGTTGCTTATATCATCATCTAACATATTAAGGCATTATTCAATGGACAAGCCCAAATGGATAGATATTAGATATCTAAGCTGTAAATCCATTTGAAGATGGTGGAGGACATTTTAGCCTTATGGGTAGAAAATGTGGGGCTTTAATGAGGGGTTTTATTCCATGAGTTTTGTGATCATATTACTAGATATGCTAAACTGCTTAAAACTTTGAATATTTCTGTTAGGAATAAAAAATAATCTTATAGATTGACTCATATGCTTCTTAGTGAAGAAAAAGGTTGACTAAAGTCCAAAAAGGAATAAAGAATGGAAAATACACTAATCCCCAAAAGGCTAAAAAGACATTGTAAGGCATGTCAAGGGTCTCAAATGAAGAGGAAGCATATTGATGCTTTAACTTCTAGTATTAATTTTGGGCTTAATATATAAAACCCCCTAAACTTGTCGTCATTTATAAATTACCACTCTGAACTAATTGAGGTATTATTTACCCTTCTAAACTTTAAAAAACTAGACGAATGACTCTTCTAAGAGACATGTGACATAAAATTATAGTCAATGATGTGTGAGATGTATGGCATATAAAACTATATGGAATGTGGGTTTTATGCCACATAGTTTCTTAGGGGTGTAAATGGTATAGTTTACATAAGTTTTTTTTAGGGGGAGGGGGTAATCGAGAACTTGATTAGTTAAGGGTGGTTATTTATAAATAAGGACTAGTTTAGGGTGGATTTTATGTATTAAGCCTTAATTTTATTGAGATTAATTCTACTACCACTTCTAATAACTACTCATGTAGAAGGAATGTAGATAAAGGAGAGGTAGACTTACGTGTAACAAATAGAACAAGAGTTATTGCATTAGTTGTAGGAACATACTCTTTGTATTTATCTTGAGGATTAGTATTAAAACTCAATAATTGTGATTATATCCTAGTTTGAATATAAATATTATATCTATCTTGTCTTACTAAACAAGGTTTTGATATTTCCATTAATAAAAACACTATGTGCTCTATTTATTTGAATGATATTTTTTTCTAGTAAAAAATATTAATGGAATTTATATTCTTGATTAAGCTAAAGAGGTATACGATGTTAATACTAAGAGACCTAAGATAGATAACTTAAAGCCATCTTTCTTATGGCATTGTGGTCTTGGTTACATAAATGAGACACACATGTCTAAGTTACATAAGATAGGTAGCCTAAAATCATTTGATTATGAATCATATGATATATGTGAGTCTTGTTTATTAGGCAAGAAAACTAAGTCACTTTTTGTAGGAAAGGGTGAATGTGTAAGTGAATTATTAGAATTCATACATATAGATGTATATGGTCTAATTACTACAATGCACATGGTGGTTTCTTATAGTTATTACCTTTATCGATGATTATTCATGATATGGGTATTTAGACTTGATGAAGTACAAATTTGAAGCCTTTGAAAAGTTTAAAGAATTTAGAAGTGAAGTAGAGAAACAACTTGGTAAGAGTACTAAAACACTTTGATAAGATCGATGCAATGAATACTTAAGCCAAAAATTCTAGGGTTATCTGAAAGACAATAGGACATTATCTTAGTGGACTTCTCCATATACACCACAATATAATAGTTTATTTAAAAGGAGAAATCGAACTTGTTGGATATGGTTGATCTATGATGAGTCTTGCATAGGGATGGTAGCGGGTTGAGTATCCACAAAAATTTCTTTATTTGAACCCGAACTCGATTATTTATATAAAAATTTAAACTTATCCTAAATCTGATTAAAAATACCTTTAGATTACCCAAACCCATCCCAAAACCTGTCTATAAATACCCAAATAATACCTGAACCTATTTAATACATAAAATAATAATTAAATTTCTACTATATTTAATAAAATATATTTAAAATAAATAAAAAATTCTAATTAATTAAATATATTATATTACTTATGTCAATATATAATGAATTATAACATATTTTGGTAAAAAATAATATAAGTTTCATATAATATTTAAGAAAAAATATTTTTATGTATTAAATATTAAATTATATAAATGGGTTCGGGTAATAGGTACCCAATGACCTATACTCAAACTCAACTTGAACCTGATATAGGTAGTAAAATTAATACCTGAACTCATCCCAAACCTATTTAGCAACTACACAAACCCATTCTATTAGGGTTGGGCTAGAGTGAGTACCCGAAATACCAGACTAATTGCTATCCCTAGTCTTGCAGACTTATCAAAGTCTATTTAAGGTTATGCACTGGATGTATTAAATAGAGTCTAATCAAAGTCAGTTGATGTTACACTATATGGATATGGTATAATAAGAAACAAGTTCTTTCACATATGAAGGTATGAGGTTCTCCAGCTTATGTGAAAAGAACAATGTTAGATAAGCTTGAAGCTAAATCTGACAAGTTCTTATTTATGAGGTATCCTAAGAAAACTTTGGAATACCACTTTTACCATCCTTTGAAATAAAAGGTGTTTGTTTCAAAGCATGTAGTTTTCTTAGAAAAAGTGTTTCTCCTAAAAGGAGATAGTGGGAATAATATTGAATTTGATAAAGTTCAAAACCCACAAATAGAAGCAGATTAACTAACTAAGCTCGAGCCTATTACCTATGCTGATGAGGTAATAGAAGAACATATAGAAATATAAGTCCCTAGATGATCTACTAAAGTTAAGACTATTCTAGAGAGAAATGGATTTCTTGTGAATCAGGATAAAAATGTGACTGTAGTAGAGGATAATGAGCCTACAAGCTATGAAAAGGTTTTGAAGAGTTCAAAATTAGAATTACGGCTTAAGACCATGAAATTTGAGATGGATTCCATGTATGAAAATCAAGTTTGGACCTTGGTTGAGCCACTTGAGGGGATAAAACCCATCAGGTGTAAATGGATTTTCAAAAAGAAAACTAACATGGAAGGTAATGCGATTACTTGTAAAGCATGCCTTGTAGCAAGAGGTTGTCATCAAAGGCTAGGGATTAACTTTGATGAAACCTTTTCTCTTATTGCAATGCTCAAATCCATTTGGATTGTGCTTGTTATTATTACTTATTATGATTATGAGATATGGCGGATGGATGTGAAGAGAAGTTTCCTTAATGGGAATTTGTTAGAGGAGGTGTATATGATACAACTTAATAGTTTCATATGACACCCCATACTCGGTTGACCATCAAACCCAAATAAAGAGTGACACACAAATAGATATCCAAATACTTATATGAAAAACCTTTATTAATAAAAACCTTTTTATTTAAGATTTAAAATATCCTTTGCATGTATATAGTAAAAAAAATACTGATTTTCATAAATCAATTTGCAAGGTTTACTAATGGAGTTCTTGTGCCAAAAATTTCAGTAGCATTACAACTATACTGAGCACTATCCAAAATAGTAACCTACAAAAAAATAACACTTTTAAATCATTCATTCACTCAACAACCATACCTGGGTCCATTTGACCCTCCCGATCAACTTAACAGCCTCAAAGTCAATATCAGATTCAACATCAATTCATTTATGCTAAAATAAAAGAAACTTTTCCAATACTAGTTTAACATACATACTCATATAAATAGTCTTATATACATCTTTTAAAAGTTATAAAATACATTTTCAAGCACAAATTATGTCCAATCCCTTAATTAAATAAGAATGCCTCTACCACTAGTTACATCACATTATCATACCAAAATAAACAAAATACCAAAAAGAAGTTTTCTTGGTAGGTCTTCTAGATTAAGGCTTTGACTCTAATTTGTTGATTCTTCAACTTATGGATCACAAAACAAAATGGTGCTCTAAGTGATTGCTTAGTGTGGTATTCACTTTAGCATATGCATGCATTCAAGCAAAAACATTCAGCACATATCATTTATTTCATATAGCGGATATACATCTCTCATCTTATGTATATATATAAGTATTAAAACATTCATCCATTAAAATATAACAAGGATTGTTCATACAAGATCTTCATTTTATCTTAAGCATAAGTTATCATTTATACAAAATTTCATTTTTATAGCAAATTCAATACTCACCAATTAAGGATGCAAATAAGGTCTATTTAGGCCTTTCAATTTACCCTTTTTAGTTTATTTAACCATTTATTACTCGTACTTAAAAGATAACTATCCAAAACTAGCTAAAGGGACTAATAGGGCTCAGAGGCCATAGTGATTCATAGATTAACACTGGACTCGTAGGTCATAAATTGGACCCAAAGGTCATAAACTAGACCCAAAGGTCATAAAAGTGCCCTTAGGCCAAATGAAGTACCTATGGGTACCATAACAATTACTAAACTCCTTAGTTGACTAGTTAACCTATCCAATCTAGGTTGTCTAATCACATGAGGCAATTACCATTGCAAATTTATTTCACCTTCTTAAGTAGTTTTTAATATCTATAATACCTTGTTTCCATCATTTTCATGATTATACATTTACATCTCCAACATCATGAGTACATAATATCACTCATGTTTCTATACATAATCACAACTTTTTATAGGTCATACTTGTTGATCTAGCTCATTTCTATGCCTATCACATGGTTTTACACAATTTGGCCTTAAGCAAGCCTCAACACTGATATATGCATTCACATGCCATAAAGTTCACGTTCAAATTAGTCATCATATATCATTGGAATTCAACATACAATTTCATTGCAATTCATATGACTATATTAGTTTTTCTTAGAATACATTTTGATATACCTTTTAACAAGCTAAAGTAGCATGATCATGACCAAAATACAAAGCATATTGCCATGCCATAGTTTCGGCCAAAGATATAAAATGAGCAAAAGTACATAAAACACAATTTGATGAATATTAACATATTTCCACTCATTTCAACCCAATTATGGCTTAATTATCATTCATGTATAAACTCTACATAATATACGACTCATGTCTCATCATTTTGGCCACATTGTGAAAATCATTCAAGAACATCATTTTAACGCTAATACATATCAACATCCATTAATTTGTGTGCATGGAACATGCTATATTCACATATACATGCTTTAAATCATTAAGACCCATTTATAAGGCCATTTAGCCATAACATGATACATGCCTCAATTTTCACTAAATCAACTTAATCTCATGCCCTTACACATATTTTAGGTCATTATTGCCACAATATCAAAGGTTTATACTAGAGTAGTCATTCGGCCATATCAAGATTTTACACTTAGGTGTCACATTGTCACACACACATACACACACACACACACACACACACACACACACACACATACATATATACATACATACATACACATATACATACATACATACATACATACATATACCTATTATTCCACATAAACTCCCATATGAGCCAAAATCCTTTAATATACCATAACCACACTTTTGGCCACCAATAGGATTTATTAATCCATACACTTCCATACAGATCACATAACCACACTTAGAATAATTTACAAACCATTTTACATGGCATAACTACCTCACTCTACTTGACATAATAATCAAGAAACATTTTGGTCCATACATAAGTTATCATTAACACTAACATATCTTTAGGCATCAATACATGATCTCATAAGCTAAAATATACACATTTCATTATTAGAGGCATTTGGCCTCACTTACAAAACTCTCTAAACATGCAAAATTCTCAACATATCACATTAACATAGTTATATATACTCATATATCATCATGTTAACCCATTTACTCAACAACTCAATAACATACATACACCTCACACAAGTTATATGTTTCGACCACCACATGAATTTGACATAACCCTCACATTCTCATCCATTAAATATCATCTAATTCATGCTTAAAATACAATGTTCAACTACAATGCCAATTACAAGTCATTACATTATAAATAAGCATTAATTACCATTCACACACACACACACTTTCATATCCAACTTATTTCATGCACAAATGCTAACATGAATACACTTACTTGGTATGCCAAAATACACCTTTAGTCACCAATTACACCTTTCCCTTTCCTTTAGAACCACTAACACCACTTTTCTCTACATCCATATATCACATAATAAGTAGGAAAATTAGAAAAACCACTAAAATCATATACAAATCCAAAATTCAATCTAACCATAAAAGATTGTTCTTGGTCACCTTAATAACATTAGAAAAATGATAGAACCCAAAAATCCTTACTGAATGAAAATTAGGTAGTATTCACTAAGATCTTAATTCTCTAAAATCACTTAATATAAATTGAATTTCTTACTTGAATCTTATTTAGAAGGTTATGGAGGTTAAGTTTGGTCTTTTGATGTGTTGGATTTAGGCTTGGTTTAAAGAAATTAGAAGAAAAATAGAGGAAGAAGGGAGAATAGGTGTGTCGACCTTGAAGGAAAAGAAGAAGAAGGAGTGGGCTGATTACTATTCATCTTTTAACCATAGTTTTAACCTTTATATAGGGTCCTTATGGGTGGTTGGATAAAAAAATCTAATGGCCCATAAAATTCTATCTTAAAACCTTCGTAAAAAAATCCATTTTTATTTAATTACTCATCATAATGCACAGCTTTATGCCCTAATAATTCTTTAAAATATTATCCTTAACCCTCATAAAAACCCATATTCAAAAAGTGTAAAACCCCAATAAAAATGTAATTTAATATCTTTGCTTGATTTACTAAAAAATACTTCTTGACATTTAAAAATTTCAATTCTGATGCCAATAAACTATTTAGAATATTTAAGTATTTGGTTGTATTGATCTCAAAATTTTCTGAGTAGAAATTGAATTATCTTATGGTTCAGATTTGCCTACAGCACTATTTATAGGACATTACTGTAAAATATTTTCTTTTGTTTTTAACCATCTTAACAACTTTAGATTGATTGACTCCAAATTTTGGCCAAAATTATTTTATGGCTAATACTTTCTTTTGGTAAGATTAGTGTGACTTGAGTTTTAAAAAATATTATTCATTTTAGGAATTACTATTCATAAGTCGAGATTTTTAGGGCATTACATTTCTTCCACTCTTAAGAGAAATTTTGTCCTCAATATTTCCTGGTTCAAACAAATACATATATTGCTCCTTCATCTAAGCCTCACTTTCCTAAGTTACTTCTTCCATGCCATAATGTCGCCATAGCACTTTCACCAAAGGCACAATTTTGTTCCATAACTCTTTAACCTTTCGAGCTAAGATATTAACTAGCTCTTCTTTATAAGATAAATCTAGTTGAATCTCCACTTCCTCAATTGATAACACATGAGATAGATTTGATCTATATCTTCTAAACATAGACATGTGAAAAATATCATGTATCTACTCTAGCTCAGTAGGTAAAGCTAGTCTATAAGCCAATGGTCCCACATGTTTAGTTATTTTGTATGGGCCAATGAATTATGGACTTAGCTTACCCTTTTTACCAAATCTCAACACCTTCTTCCATAGAGATACCTTAAGAATAATCTTATTCCCCACTTCGTATTGAATGTCGCTTCTCTTTAATTCTATATAAGACTTCTATTTGTCTGAAGTTGCCTTAAGCCTTTCTCTGATGATCTTTACTTTTTCCTCAGCATCCTTAACCAAATTTGGTTGCATAAGCTTGTTCTCATTGAGTTCACTCTAATACAATGGAGTTCTACATCTTCTCCCATATAAGGGTTCATAAAAAGCCATGCCTAAACTCGCTTGATGACTATTATTGTAGGCAAACTCTTCCAAAGATAGATAACAGTCTTAACTTCTCTTGAACTCAATGGCACAACTTCTTAACATGTCTTCAAGAACTTGTATAATCCTTTTCGATTGACCATCCATTTGTAGATGAAAGTCATGCTACAATTGAGTTGAATACCTAAGGCATTATAAAGGTTTTTCCAAAACCTTGATGTAAACCTTGGATCCCGATTAGAAATGATAGACAATGGCACAACATGCAATTGAACAATCTCATTAATGTATAACTTTGCTAGCTTTTCTAAGGAGTAATCCATCCTTACAGGTATAAAGTGTGCTGACTTAGTCAATCTATCAAGCATAACCCATATTGAATCACATTTGCTTTGGGTCATTGATACCCGAACCACAAAATCCATAGTGACTT
The DNA here is from genome assembly GCA_948208565.1 of Hura crepitans. NCBI lineage: Eukaryota > Viridiplantae > Streptophyta > Magnoliopsida > Malpighiales > Euphorbiaceae > Hura > Hura crepitans. The sequence continues at coordinate 1,706 of CANXYI010943938.1, read as the reverse complement.
TATCCCATTTCCATTCTGGTATTGTTATAGGATGAAGTAATCTAGAAGGAACTTGATGCTCTACCTTTACTTGTTGACAAGGCATCTGGTCACATATTTAGCTACGTCTCTATTCATGCCTAGCCACGAATAATGTAATGCCCGATGGTTAAGGTCTTATAAACAGTACCTTCGAGGCCTGAGTGATGTTCCTGTGGTACGGGTCATCATTTCGAGTTCGATGACTAGTATATTGGTCATAAAACTTTGACGGGCCTGAAAATAGGGAAAATGAATGAATTAAAAATTTTAGCAAAACCAATAATTCATATGAGGTTAAGAACTACTATTTATGGAGATAAAATAAGGTCGGGTTGAGACAGCCTCTAGATGTGCCTGGATGGTCTCGAAAATATCATACCTTGAACTTAAAAAATTCCACTGAGTATAATGATGAGGAATTAGAATTTTCTGAGGTCAATAGATTTTTTTTTGAAATATTTTATTCTAGCCGTGAATAATGCCAAAAAGTCAATGGTGGAATTTTGAGCTGAAATTTTATGTGAGCCTTAGTCCCACTAATTGAGGAATTTTAAAATTGAAATGGGAATTTTTGGACACACAGAGAATATTTGCTGAATTTTTAAAGCAAAAAGTGACATAATGCGTATATAAAGTAATTGATTGGCCTAATTTAATGAATCCAGCCCATCCATTACAAGTTATTACACAAGTGTTATCAGCCCACACATGAGAGAGTCATCTTCTTCCCATAAAACCTCCATAGCCGATGTGAACTCCATGAGAAGCCACTATTTTTTGTCATTTTATCTCTCCTAAACACCTCTTAATTTCACAAAAAATTATTAGAAATTAACCCTCCATCATCTAAGGACCTCAATTCTACCAAGAAAGTGAAGAAAGGAGTTCAAAATTGCATAATTCACCACTTGGGTGAAGAGTGCACAAAGTAAGAAAAAATCCTTCAATCTCATTTTTTATTTTTGATATATGTAGCTTAGGCAATTCTAAGAGTTTTTATGGTTTTAGAATTTAAATTTGAGTTATAGGTGAATTTTTAGAATTTTTCTAAGCCAATTTTGGTGTATGTTAGGGGTGAATATTTCAAGTGAGAAGAACAAGCCAATCAAGGGTCAAGTGGTGGAGAAATGGATGTGAATGCACCCTAGGTATGTGGATTAATTCAAATTTATTATGCCTATTGTGTGTGTGCAATTGTGTGCTTAAATGTTGTATGAAAATGTGTTAAAATAGGGTAAATGTATGTAATTAGGTGAATTTGCATTTTAATTATGTAATTGGTGTTAAAATATAAGGATTTGTATGCTAAAATGGAAAGTATTGCATGTGTAAGTATGGTGTTTTAATGTGGTAAAAAATGGTGCTAAAATGAGTATGGCTTGTGGGGTTAAGCATTAGATGCAATTGGTATGTAAATTGTATGTGGTAATACCAATAAAGTGACCCTAAATGCGTACATTATAAGACATTGATATGCGAGTCATTTGAATGTGAAAATGTGACCAAAAGCATAGTAAAATGATAGGTTTTATATTAGGTATTGAATGTAGGAATAATAGGGTAAGGAGTTGGTGAAAAAAAGAACTTGAATGGTATACACAATGGAAAGCATAAAAGGCAAAATTGACCAAATGAATAGTGTCGATTGCGAAAACTGACCAAATGAATAGTAACTTTACGACCGT
>CANXYI010943912.1:0-11181 GCA_948208565.1 Hura crepitans | reverse complement strand
AGAAGGATTTTGCTTGTTTGAGCAGATATGCAGTATAGTTCCTCTCGAATGAGGAGGATAAATGTAAGAGGTTTGAGAAGGGCCTAAATGCAGAGTTGAGGATGCAATCTCAACTCCAAAGATCAGAGATTTCTCAGAGTTGGTAGTAACAGCTTATGATATGGAAGAGATGCTGCAAAAAAAGAGGGAGTTGTATCAAAGAAAGAGACCTTTTACAGTAGGTCAGACCAGCTCAGCTCTTATTGGGAGCAAGAGACAGAGGGATTTCTAGACTAGCCAGTTGTCCTAAAAGCAGATAAGCCAACAGTCATAGAGGCAGGTCCTATCACAAAAGATTGGTCAAGGTTATCCTCCTAGGCTTCGACCACTTCTATCCCAGTAGGCCTTGAGTGCACCAGTATCTACTACCAGGAGTGCACCTCTGACTTGTAAGGGTTGCCAGAGGAAGCACTGGGGCCAGTGTTGGCAGTTTAAGTGAGGTGAGTGCTTTGTATTTAGGGCCCGGGATCACTATTAGAGGGAATGCCCTTAAAGACAAATAGAGGTTGTCTAGACTCAGGCTTCATTAGCAGTAACTACTGGTAGACCCCTGAGACAGTTGAGGCAATAACAGTTAAGCACTAGCCAGAGGGGTAGATCAGAGACAAGGGCTCCAGCATAATTGTATGCCATTCATGCTTAAGAGGAGGTAGAGGCTTCAGAGATCATCATTAGTACTTTTGTTTTATTTGATGTTCCAGTACTAGCTTTGATAGATCCTAGATCAACACACTCATATATATGCACCACACAAGCACGAAATAGAGGGCTTGAACTAAAACCCATAGATTTAGACATACAAATGAGAAACTTGATAGGCCAAAGTGTGACAGTGAACATAGTTTATAGACACTGTCCTTTAGTGATTTATGATTAGACCTTTCTATCATATCTAATTGAGCTTCCCTCTTGTGAGTTTGATGTCATACTTGGTATGAACTAGCTATCAGAGCATCGAGTAGTAACTAACTGTGAAAAAAAAAGGTTGAGTTTACAGACCTCAGATGGGTAAAAGGTGATTATTGTGGGTAAAAGAGACTCCCTGTCTGACATTATTTCGGCTACAACAGCTAGAAGACTCATTCGAAAGGGATATAAAGCCTTCTTAACTTATGTGATAAATACGAGTGTTTCAACCCCTAGCTTAGATTAGATACCTATTGTGTCTGATTTTTTTGATGTGTTCCTAGATGAGTTGCTAGGATTGCCACATATTAGGAGTTAGATTTTGAGATTGAGATACACCCTGGTGTGAATCTAGTATCTATTACACCTTATAGGATGGCCCCAGTAGAATTAAAGGAATTAAAGGTGCAATTATAGGAGTTGCTAGATAAAATCTTTATTAGGCCTAGTGTCTCACCTTAGGGAGCTCCTATATTGTTTGAGAGGAAGAAGGATGAGTCGCTCTGACTATACATCAATTATAGGCAAATTGAATAAGGTGATGATTAAGAACAAGTATCCATTGCCTAGGATCGATGATCTCTTTGATTAGTTATGAGGCACTAGTATCTTTTCCAATATAGATTTGAGATCAGGGTACCACCAATTGTAGATCAAAGAAAGTGATATTCCTAAGACTACCTTCAAGACATGTTATGGGCATTACGAATTCCTAGTGATGTCATTCGGGCTCACTAACACCCTGGCATCCTTTATGGATTTGATGAATAAGATTTTTAAGCTATTTATGGATCAGTTTATGGTCCTGTTTATTGATGAAATCATGGTGTACTCCAAAACCTCAGAGGAACATGAACAACACCTCTGGATTATGCTACAAATATTGAGAGAAAAATAGTTATATGCTAAATTTAGTAAATGCGAGTTCTAGTTGGAAGAAGTAGCATTCTTGGGTCATATTACCTCAATTGAGGGCATCAAAGTGGACCTAAGCAAGGTTAAAGTAGTGCTAGAGTGGAATCCTCCTAGGAATGTAACTGAGATATGGAGTTTCCTAGGATTTTCATGTTACTACAGGAGATTCATGAAAGGCTTTTCAATGATTGCTACCCCACTGATACAACTAATAAGGAAGGATGTAAAGTTTAAGTGGGATGACAAGTTCTAGGCTAGCATTAACAGATTAAAGTAGATGTTAATGGAGGCTCCTATCATTACCCCACTAGAACAAGGTAAAGAGCTTGTGATATATAATGATGCTTCACATAATGGACTTGGTTATGTATTGATGAAAAAAAGGCAAGGTAGTTGCACATGTCTATAGACAGTTAAAGCCTCACGAGAAGAACTATCCCACCCAAGACTTAGAGTTAGCTGCAATAGTGTTTACATTAAAAGTGTGGAGACACTACTTGTATAGAGAGAAGTGTTACATTTACATTGACTATAAGAGTTTAAAATATTTGCCTACACAAAGGGAGTTAAACTTGAGACAGCAGTGATGGCTAAAGTTAATAAAAGACTACGATTGCTTGATTGACTATCATATAGGGAAGGCGAATGTAGTTGTAGATGCCCTATGCAGAAAGTTTATAGCTATTTTAAAGCTGATGCATGCTAAGGTGTAATACATAGTAGAAGGTACAATGTTAGTTTGAATTATAAGTTAAAGTTGACTTCAGGCAGCAGGTAAAAGAGGCTCAGTTGAGAGATACCCAGATGGTGTAACTTGTGAGTAAATTTAAAGAGGGGAAGGCAATAGTATTTGAGCTAAGTAAGGATGAAAGCCTATACTACCAGAATAGGCTATATGTACTAGATGTAGATAGGTTGAGAATGCATATTTTTAAGGAAGCTCATAAATCTCAATATTTTATGTATCCCAAAAGCATGAAGATGTACCTTAGGCTGAAACCTCACTATTGGTGGCTAGGAATGAAGCGAGAGGTAGCTAAGTACATGGCTCGATATTTGACTTGTCAACAGGTGAAGTCAGAGCACCAGGTTCCTTCTAGATTGCTACACCTAATTGCAATTCAAGAATGGAAGTGGGAGAAGGTCACTATGGATTTTGTTATGGAATTACCACTGACCAGGAGCAAGTGTGATGCCATTTGGGTGATTGTGGATAGGTTAACCAAGATAGCCCATTTCATACTAGTACAAATGAACTATTCCTTAGAAAAGCTAGCAAAATTGTAACTTAATGAGATTATGCAGTTACATGGAGTGCCAGTAGCCATAATCTTAGATCGAGACCCAAGATTCACCTCTAGATTTTAGAAGAAGTTACAAGAAGCTTTGGGTACTCAACTGACGTATAGCATAGCATTCCACCGTCAGATAGATGGACAATCAGAACGAGTGATATAGGTGCTAGAAGACATGTTAAGAAGCTATGCCATAGAATTTAAAGGCAACTGGGATCAGTATTTATCATTGGTCAAATTCGCATACAATAAGAACCACTAAGCCAGCTTAGGTATGGCACCATATGAAGCCTTATATAGCCGTCAGTGTAAGACCCCTCTCTATTAGAGTGAAGTGGGAGAAAGTAAGATTGTTAGAGTTGTTTTGATTAGAGATGCTGAGGAGAAGGTTAAGGTCATAAAGGAAAGATTAAAAGTTTCCACAGATCGGCAGAAATCATATGTTACTTTGAAAAGGTGAGACATCTAGTATGAGGTTAGTGATTGGGTATTATTAAAAGTGTCACCATGGAAGAAGATGCTCAAATTTGGCCAGAAAAGAAAACTCAGTCTAAGATTTATTGGGCCTTACAATATTACAAAAAGAGTGGGTCCTTTGGCATATAGACTTGCATTGCCACCTAAGTTATAGCAGATACATGATGTCTTTCATGTATCAATGTTGAGGCAATACCGATCAAATCCATTGCATGTGATAGTTGTAAAAGAGATTCAAGTTCAGCCTGATTTAACGTATGAAGAGGAGCCATTGCAAATTCTAGCAAAGGAAGTAAAACAGCTAAGGAACAAGACAATTTTCATTAGTGAAGGTGTTATAGAAGCACCATAATACAATAGAGGTGATGTGGGAAAGTGAAGAGAAGATGCGAATGCAGTATCCTCACCTTTTCACTTCAAGTAATTTCAAGGACAAAATTTCTTAAGAGGGGAAGGATTGTAATGCCTGTAAGTCAAGGTCTTATGAACAGTACCTTTTAGGCTCGAGGGATGTTCCTTACGATGCAAGGAATCACCACAAGGCTAGAAAGGGGTGTATTGGTCATAAAAAATTAAGGAGCCTAAAAATGGATAAAACAAATGAATTTAAAAATTCTGTAGAACCAATAAATCATTTCGAGTTGAGAACTCGTGTATGAGGAGATAAAATGAGTTTGTGCTAGGACAACCCTGGGATATGCTCAGATAGACTCAAAAATACCATATCCTAAACCTCAAAAATTCTAATGAGTATGATAGAGAAGGAATTTTAATTTTTTGAGGTCATTTGATATTTTTTCTAAATACTTTTATTATGGCAGGTGAATAGTGCCAAAAAGTCAATTGTGGAATTTTTGCTTGAAATTTTATGTGGTCCTTAGTGACACTAATGGAGGATTTTTAAAATATAAATGAGTATTTTTAGAGGTCCAGAGAATTTTCTATGAATTTCTAAAGCTTACAATGGCATAGGGTGAATATGGGCCGTTAGATCACCATGTGTCGCGATCAAGGCCATCCACCTAAATCTATATAAGGGGTTACTTATGTGCATAGCTCATATGTGCCAACTAGTCATTTCCACCTTTAAACCCTAAAAGGCCAATGGCATTTTCTCTCTCCTCCCACCCTTTTTCTTCATTTTTCTCTCTTCTCTCTCCACTAAAACCCATAAAAATTATATGGATCCTTGCCTTCATAGTCCATAGATTCTAAATCTTTTACCAGAATTGAGAAAAAAGAGCTTATATTAGGAGATTTCTCACTTGAGTGAATAGTGACTTTCTTGAGTAAGTGTTCGTAACCCACTTTTTATTTTTGTTATAAGTAGATTAGGGTATTCTAAGGATAATCATGCGTTTAGATTTCAATTTAGAGCTACAGGGAATTTTTGGAAATTTTTCTAAGGCAGAATTGTGTATGTTTAGGTACTAAGGATACCATTGAAGGAGACTAAGCTTACAAGCCTCTTAGTGGTAGGGAAAAAGGTGTTTTCACACCCTAGGTATGTGGAATAGCCTAAAATTTTGTATGTCTATGTCTTTGTTATGAAATTGTGCATTTGTGTTGTATGGAAGTGTATGTATATGGTATTATGCATAGTAATAAGGTAAATTGGTGTTATAACAATGTTAATGGCCTTAAAATAATAGGGTTGGCATGATAGATTGGGAAGAAATTTATGTCTATATGCATATGGATGCTTAGGCCAAATGAGGTATGTAATGTGATGTGGTATGTGTGAACATGTATATGACATATTAGGTGAGATAATGATAGGTATATAGAGTGTATAAATCATATGTAGGAATGAATATTAACATATTTGGCATGAAAATGAGGTGAATTGGTTGTTTAGTTGGATAGGTAAGTAATGACTTGTATTATGGCATGATTATGTATCTTAAGATATGAATATGGCTTTTGTATGGACATATGGAAAAATGATGTAAATTTGAATTGGTATGGGTTAGATTATGAGAGGCATGAAAGTTAGAATTTTATCAAATGAATAGTGTCAATTCGTAAAATGACCATATGAATAGTAATCTTGCGATGATAGGTGAAAAGTTATCATTTTGTGTGCAACTTGGCATGGCATGTAAGTCAGGGTCATAATGGACTTAAGGATTAATGATACTAAGAAAACAATCTAATTTAGTAATTAGCCCATTAGTTAGACACCTACTAGATAGGTTGACCGACCAACTAGGGAGTTAGCAGCTGCTAGGCAGTTTGGTCTGGGGCTAGTGTTGGTTGTTAGATATGGTGGGTGCAGCTACTAAGGTTCTGAGATGATCCCTACACACTCAAGCATTAGAATCTCCACTAGGGTTAATCCATGCTACCCATTTGTTGTCTATGGGTATTGGGAGATCTCTTGGGGCTAATCTCTGCTATCCATCTGTGACGTTGTTGATGTGACTCGAGGTATTAGGAGGTCCCATGGGGCTAAAACTTGCTATCCCATTTGTAGATTTTGGGAGGTCTATGGACTGATCCCTGTTATCTACTAGTCTGGTATTGGGAGGTCTATAAACTGATTCCTATTACTAGGCGAGGTAGGTGCAACTACCGAGGTCTCAAATGTGAGCCATTGCATAGGATAGTTCCCACTATTTGGTGTTTTGAAGCATTGTCTGCCTATCATGGTCCTATATTACAATAACTAGACTAAGAGATAAATAAGTGAATTTGAAGTTAATAATAGAACTGGACTTAGTAAAATAGGATAATAGCCATGTGTATTGTATGTTGCATGACTCATGCATGTATGTTTATGACATATTATATTTGGTCTATTCCACCACTGAGTTTATACTCAGTATGTTAGTGTTTTGATGCCCAGGCTGTAGACTGAGGGACGACCAGCTTCAGACAACATTAGTGTAGTTGCTTTTGAGTCCTCAAGGTATACTTTTGTTTTCTTTTGGGTTATTGTAGTTATGGACTCATGTATAGAAGATTAGTATGGGTTATGGAATGTATATTAAAACTAAAGATAATAACCTTATATGTCTATATAAGATTTTGGTTGTTAATTTTGATAAGCATGTTTATATCTATATGTTAATGGGTCTAAGACCCTATATGCTATGTTGTATGTGTGTGGATGTGTGATGATGATTTGGAGGACTAGAAGGGTCCAGGAGAGTGGTGTGATGAGTAGTGGCTTTAGAAGTGTTTTTCCATGCAGGTTAAGTTTAAGTTTTTCACTCGAGTAGTTGTTATGCTGCTCAATTGTCTATAAATGTTTAGTAGTCCTCATGTGATGCTTTAACTATAAAAAAATAACCAGTAATAATAGGCTAAGTGGACAGAACTAGGAAATAAGTAGGCTAGGTTAAAGTTTGGCAAGTGTTAAATGAAAGATCCTTGGAAAAATCCAAAGATGGGTGACGTCATAGAAAGTAGCCCTCTTTGCCTATTTCCTTCAGGAATGGGTAGGAGGTGTTACATCCCAATACAGTCATTATGTTGTCAAAATTTTGGCACGAGGATTTTTAAGTTAAATGAACTTGATTTTCTAAAGTTTTTGAAAATTAACAATTTTGACAATTAAAATATACAAAGGTCATGTTATGAATAAGATTTAAATTATGAGTTCAGATAGCTTGTTATGTGTTTACACAACTTAGTTATGTTAGGTGATCGGTCGATGACCAAACCTAGTAAGGGGTGTCACAATATATACATTCAAATCTTGTAAATTCTTGTATATAGAAAAATGAATGGCTTATTAACAAAAAAGACAAAATAGAGGGCTACTATCATGTTCATTCTTTACTATCACTCTCTGTGTCTTCATCGTCCAAAGAGAACACCAACTTCTCAGAAATTTTTAAGGTCCTCAATTTCTTTCGAGGCTTACGAAGAGAAAGAACCCTCATTATCAGCTTATTCTACAAAAGGATGAGTGATGAAGACATTTTAAATATGTCATGCATGCATATACACTGGCATATTTAGACTAACTAGTGCAAGAAAATACTTGTAGTGAGAACTCGAGCCTTATCTACCATGGCTCATTGAAAGCCTCATCTACTCAAGCAGTTCTCTCTATGGGAGCCCTTTTAACCTTTCAAAATTAAAAAAAAAAAAGGAAAGTGTTACACCAAATCGAACTGATACAAGTGATTAAAGAAAACCAAAAGAACTATACTAGTGTGGTGTTCTCCAGCTTGAAAAGATCTGGCCAATTATCTTCAATGTGAAGGTAAGCAAAGGACAGCTCCCCATCTATGCCATACAACATATAGATCAGCTCTAGTACATTAGTTAGGGTGCCAAGAACCTCATCAAGCAATAATGACTAACTAGTAGCTGGACTGGAGACTCTACTCCTAGTAGTATATGTAGAAGGAGGCGAAATTTGAGGGCCTTGAGAACTAGGAACTATCCTCACCCTTTTCCTAGTTAATGATGGCCTCGATTTAGAAATGGCAGTAGCAGGTTGTAATATAACACAATCAGAAATTGGCTTCAAAAATAATGAATAGAAAATTAAGTAATTTACCTAAGGAGTAGATCCTGAAGTGTATGGCATACGAGGCAACAACTATGTTGATGCCTAAGGAGAGTAATCCCCTCTTTCAGCATCCACCAAGGTGTCCTCGGGTACACCTATAGTCATGCCTTGAAAAAACTCTAAATCATTAATATATCACCTTAATAGCATAGAGTCAGGAAGACCTTTAGGTATATAGCACACCTTGAGGCCTATGTGCCATTCAACACTCTTTCTCCAAGAAACCAAGAGTAAGCCTATAGAGTAGTCAGCAAAAGCCTTCGAAAGGATAGCTCTTGCAAAGGCAAAGGAAATCTACTATATCATTAATGGGAAAAACACACCAAGCCAAGTCAACCTAAAAGAAAGAATGTCAGGTAACACAACATTAATAATGATTCAGTTATGCTAATCAAGTATATTTGCATTTTTATAGGATTACTTACATCATCCGAAGCCCCTGAGCTCAAATACTGATGATGGTACATTAGTGATAAAGCATTCCAAGGTCCTAAGGATGGTCAAACCCACCTGTCCATCATTAGATATCGATAAGGATATCTAACTCACATAGATATGGCAATAAATGAAGCTTATATGCCCAGACTTATGCACAGACAATCTTAAAACCAAAAGGAAACAAGTAATAAAGAAATAATGGACAAAGTGAGAAGAACTCACTAAGACACTTTAAACAAAGCCTTGGATAAACCTATGGCTTTTCTTCATGCAAATCACTATTTCTGGGCTTTTATACATCTAGCCTAGTGATGAGCAATACCAATTCAAGGAAATGATGACCTCAATGTACTCCTACATAGGTAAGAAGCTCCAACCCATGTTGTCATTGGCATTCATGAACAATGTGGTCACTAGCAGATATAGGACAAAGTAGTGAGCATACTGATCCACCTTAGGTTTAGCATCAGCCTATTGCTCATACAAATCAATACATTATATGCTACCCAAGCAATCTTATGGTATAAAATTGAGTAAACTCCTCACTGCTTAAAGGCGAAGAGTAGGGAAATGGTAGCTAGAATTAAACACAATAGCTTAACCAATATAGGGCACTCTTGTGATAAATGCCCAGTTTAATGGTGTAATGGTCAACTCTTTAAAAGGCATATGGAAGCTATGTATTATATCCATCTTCTCATCTAGCCTAAGTGCCTGGAGTTCTCTCTAAAAATGACCTCTAACAAGATGGTAGATAAAGGTCTAAAACCTAATCACTTGTACCTAATCTTTCACTAGAATAGGAATCAATGCATAACACTATTGTGAGCCCGATAAATTGCCCCTATGCTTATGATGTTTATATAAAAAAAGGTAAACATAGGTACTTAAGGCTTAATACATGTCTGCATGGACCATTAACAAAGTAAAATTTGTTAAAGAGTTCGTATAGACAAAGACTATCCTAGTCTACATAGACTACCATAAAGCAGCAAATATAGCAGTTCACATATAGGCAAAATTAGTATAAGACATGAAAATCATCACAAAGAGTCTGTATAGACCTCACACACACACAAACAAGAGTCCACATAGACTCTAAGCAATACGCAATAAGTCTGTATGAACCACATATTCTACCACATGCAAAAATACTCAACACCCTATCCTAATGATTATAAAAAATTAAGCCTAAAGGCAGGTCTGCATAGACCAAGTTTGCCCTAGGCAAACTAGGTCCACACGGACTTGTCGAACTATGTAATAGCACACATCAAAGAAGATGAAAGAAAAAGTAGCAAAAAAAAAAAACCCAAAACAAAGCCAAAAATAGGGAAAAATCAACTTAAGGGTACACTTTAGCATATGCATGGCCCACCAAGTAAGCTAAGATTAGCATCGGAGCACAGAATGGAATTTTGTTCACTAAAGTTATATTTTAGGGTCGGTAGATCATCAAGGATGGCATAAAATCCTTTAAAACTAGTATTGTTCTGTCCTCCACCCGTAAAAGAGGTATAGGGGTTGATGAAATGGACATCGATGGTAGCTGCTTAGGCATCAAAAGAAGGCAATGATTAGTTGAAACCACTAGAAGAAGCCATTTGTGTAAAAAAGTAGAGAGAAAAATAGGAAATCAGGAATGAGAAAAGTGATAAAGAGAGGAGAAGGTCGATAATTTTCTTTTATCATGACATGTTTGCACAAACTTTACCCTTCATGTCTGCACGGATAAATATCCTAGCCCATTCTCCCATTAACCCTTTATCGACATAGATCACCTGAACGGACCATTGATCATGTTTGCATGAACAAACTCAGTAGTTTACCTATACATCTATCCCTAGTCCACATGAATCACCTTATAAACTCACATAGTGTTTGTATAGACTAATGTTGCCTCATACACCCTAGGTCCACATAGCTTTTATTTGTCTAGGGCGTCTGTAAACATGACCCCAAAAGATCATACAAATCATCAAGTGAGTTTGAAAAGAGGGATGGAACCTAAAATTGGATAAAATTTGTATCTAAATATGAAAAAAATGATAGAATTAGTTCATTGAAAAACTATATAGGTCATTTTTGGTCAATGAACTTAAAAATGGTTTTTTCCAACAAAATAAACTAATTTTGAGCCAATACTCACACTGATGACTATTTGGCCAATAAATTTGTTTTATTCAATTTTTCAATCAATAAAATAGATTTAATCAATCATTAAATTAGGTTTTCTATTTTTGATTGTGCTTAAATGAATTAACTTAATTGATTTTCTAATTCTAACCTTGATTATGGCTAAATTCCATATATTTTTACTTGTATAAACATTTTCCCACCATTTAGAAAATGTGTTATTTAAGCTAAAAGAAGAAAATAGGTCAAAAGTGTTAATCTACTTAGTTTATTTTCAAACTAATAAATTCAGCCTTCATTATCAAATCTTCAAGGAGATGTTCGATTGTTTTCAACACAACATCTCTATTCAACTTAGAGGAGATGTTATCTTGTCACTAAAAGTTGGTATATCATGACTCAATGGGGTGGCATCTGTCTAAGTCAATAAACTATCTTTAATCAATA
>CANXYI010943867.1:0-10475 GCA_948208565.1 Hura crepitans | reverse complement strand
TCAGGTTATTATTCTAGAAAAAATTATTTGTTTGATTTGGAAGAATGAACGTGTTCAATTATAATAACAATATTTCAAAAAAAATTTAATAGTTATGAATGGGATATATTTTATTTCTTTTTGTTTGTATTGTCGAGATAAGATCCCCTTTTTCTAATGATTTCTCAAAATTTCATGATCACTCTTCATGATTTAAAGGTCATCTTTGCTTTTTGGAGCCATATTTAGTTAATTCCCCATTATTAGCTTATATTATGGCTAACCTTTCTCTTTGAGGATGAATTTTTTCAAAAGAACCACCAAATTTTATCTTAGAGACCTTTAGTCATTAAATCAGTTTCAAATGCACGCCTCAACCTAAAAGCTTTCACTTAAGGAATTTTACTTGTGCCATTATTGGCTTTGATTTCCTTTTGGCCTCCTTCTTTGCTTATTGCGAAGTTGTTTAGTATCCCACCTAATAAAGATTGATAAAATTCACCTTTTCATATCTCTTTAGAGGAGTCTCATTAACTTTGTGACTTTTTACCACTATTTGCATCTTGTATCAACCCAAGCATATTTCTTTGATGATATGCCAACTTTTTTTTACTTATCCTTATTAAGCCTCTGTATCCTAATATCAGCCAAGGCAAATTCTCTTTATTGATCGACTTATCTTTCTCTGGCTTATTCCCTATCCTTATATAACCCTGGGCACATTTTATTAATTTGTTAGCCTAGCTTTCTTTTATTTAATTTAAGCATGTATGTTTATGCTTAAAGTCACTCTTTGAAAAAATAGAAAACATTTATTCTCCAAAGTTTCTCTTTATTTTTCTTTTCTTATTCTTTCATTTCTTTTTTACTTTTGTCATTGGATGCTTTGATTGATTTTGATCATCTTTTATTCCAAATGGTCTTTCTCAGATTATCATCCCTTCACATGTCCAATTTCTATGGTCTAATATGACTTTTGCAACTCTTTATTTTTGAATTTTCTAGCTTAACAACTCATCTATTTCTAATGTATTTGGAAATGAAGATAAGAGCCCATATAATGGACAATTCCATATTACACATTATTATTTCCAGTTACTTTTTTAATGATATATATACTGAATCTTGCAGTGGAGTGGATGGCAACATCATCATGTGCATCAAATTTCCTTGGTTAGGAATTTAATAAACTATGTTATGTGATCCTTGAACTAGTTTTATGGCCTTTATGAAGTCTTAACCAGTAGTTGGTGAAGATTTTTAACATTTTTTTTTTGCAAATAGTACTTCCAAATCCATATATCCCAATTTAATCTTGTTATATTTTTAACACATTATTATTATTCTTGAATAAATAATCAAAGTTTGTGAGAAATAGGCTCAAAGTTATTCAAATGAATGAAATAAAAGAATACAAATAATAATATGGAGAATCGCTAATATTTGGCAAATAAAAGGAACAATTGAAAAATATACAAGAAAATGGAAAACAAAATATATATGCTATTAGATTATTATAATTCAGTTAAACATGACATAAGCCTATTATGATTGCCCCTTTGGACATTGGGCAGAACCTAAGGGAGATTGCACAAATGAGTTACTAGGAAAAGAAGCAAAACCAAGAAAAATTCAATAACTAAATTTAGATCTCTAACTCTTAGAAAAGTTTGTTAGTTTCTGTTCGGCTTCCCTTAGAGTTTGATGCTTAATGATAAACCTTACTTATTTGGTTTGGATGTTGTATTGTCCCTTTTTACTTTCATTATAATTGTCGCTTATGACCTTGAATCAAATTTCAATATGCTAGATTAGATGAGAGCTTACACTATTTGACTAAACTATGAACATTCTTCAATATGGTGACCTAAAGCTTTAGCATGATATGTATAATAGGCATTTAAATCATGCCAAATTATGAAGGGTGGGACTATAAGTTTCAATGGTTTTGGGCAAACCAAATTTCTCTAAACCAATAGTTCAGTATATGTCATGGGGATATATTCCAATCTCCTTAGCATGTTTTCCTCTTTCCCATTTTGGCTATGTCAATTACTAGATAGATTTAGTTTCCTACTTCATCACTTAGCCAATGAGAGTGTATTATTTGACATATTTTAACATTTGGCATTACTTGTCCTACCTCTATACTTCCTTTTCTATTCTCATAAGTAGCTTTTTTATTAACTCTTTCTCCTTCACCTTCTTTCCTCTTTCCTTTATTGAGATTCTATTCAATAGACTCCTCCAAAGATTCTAAATAGTTAAAAATATTGAGCATGCTTGATGCCATAAGTTCATGAAAAGGTGACTCTAATGTTTTCATGAAAACTTGGATCATATCACCTTTATTAAAGGAGGGTCACATCTATTTGCCAAGTTTGTATATCTTTGAATGTAGTCATTAAAGGATTCTATTTCTTTCTTTCTCATTGCTTGTATTTCTTTACTTATTGATGTTCTATCCAGATTTTGGTTGAACTGTTTTATGAAAGCCTTAGCCATATCTCTCCATTTTTTGACATTGGTTTTATCCAATATGTGTACCACTTTAATGTTAGATTGCTTAAGCTTTGAGGGAAGAGACGAACCATAAGTTTCTCATATTTCACTAATGGGGTCACTTTATTATGGAAGTGTATTAGAAACTTATAAGGGCATATAGATCCAACATAATTTTCATGCTTAAAATTTTCAATTCTAGGCAGGATGATAACAGTTAAGTTTGAATTTCGCAATTGATTATTCTGATTCATTGACCCTCCTTCAGTATAGCTATGGACATACTCATCTTTTTGACTTATTCCAGCTAGCATAAGCAAGTCATGAAATTTAGATAAGGTATTAGTTTTAAGAATCATGTGAGCAGTGTCAAGTTATTTTTGAAGGTGCGTAGAGCCTATATTTAAATGACTTTGGATAAGTGTAAGATTCAGTATGATAAATGTTTGTTGAGTCAATATTTTTATTTTGAGAACTATCAATATTTTTGCAAGTTGCTCATTCATTTCCTTGATTTGTTGTTTGACTTCTTCTTGAATTGATTTTCTATATCCTCAAATCTTGGTAAATTTTGAAAAAAATGATTCAAATGAGCATGTCTTTTGGGTGCCATTATGATGTCCAAAATTTGATTCTATAAGGGTTCTTTCCTTTTTATTTAAAAGCATGCATTTATTTTCTTTGAAAATGAATGATTATGCTTAATGTGTACAAAATATGTATAATTACATGATTTTTGTTTTTGAAAGTTTTTATATAATGCAATGTTGTATTTTCATGCATATGGCAATTCTTACATAAAAGGTATGGATTTATTTAGAAGGGCTTATCAAAATGTTAATGTGAGAATTAAATGTGAAATAGCAAAATAAAAGTGATAGAGAATTTTAATATATTATTGTCACTAGAGATACTAAAAAAATTTTGTCAAATTGATATTAATGTAAATAATTTGTTATTCTAACATATCGCATATCATTACTAACAATAATAGTAAAGAAAATTTATTTATTTGAGTTAATACTGACTTTTTTAAGTAAATTTATTTTTATTTTCGTACACAATAATGAAGTAATAATTAGAAAAGGGAAAATAATACTTCATTAACAAATACACATATTAAAATGCATTGAAAATTATGTTATTAATCATTTCTACAGGACAAGGTAAACATCTACAGGGTTATTATGTAAGTTTGAGTTCTATTCTATGGGTAGGAAATATACTTTGTGATTTGGGTTCCTAACCTTTGGTGACCTCACTATCATCCATATCAGACTAGCAGAGGCTCTATCACATCATTACCGATAGATAGAAGGTTTGGTGAGAACTTTTCATAGCCTGACACTGAGTTTACCTCAGCGATACCCTTATAATGTTCTCATCCTAAGTCTAAAATTTGGAAAAGTCAATTCTGACTCGACTTAGTATGTACAGGATTGTGCCAATTTATTATGTTTTACTTTTCATACTAGATATATAATATGTGAACAATAATTAATTAACATATATCATACATAACATATAGACAAAAAAAAAACATTTCTAGTGGAGTCACCAACTGTAGCTTACTTTTTTAAGATTGAAATATTAAAGACATATAGGTTAGGAGTCATCATCAATTACAATGAGTGTAATTATGCATTATATACTGATCTACTATTATAAGAAAGGTGTTAAGCACCCTATACAACCTTTATATTAAGGGGTGTTATGTTATGAAATAATCTTTTTTTAGTTAATTAAATTTCAAAGTCAATTTTAACCCTTGTAAATGATTTTTTTTTATTTTTAATCTTTAGGGAATTATTTATCTTTCAATGTGACATTCCACTGCTTTAAAGATTTAAGATTTGAAATATTTCTTATATGTATACGATAAAAAAACTTCATTATAAGATCCTATCATCTTTAATTGATTGTAAGTAATTTCATGTTCAATTAGTATAGTTGCTCCTAAAGCACTTAAGAAGGGAAGTGAATTGAGTATTTAAAAATAGTTCTACAATAAAAGAGATTTCTACTTTAACTGCTTTTCTAGATAGATTAGAAAACAGTTTTATGGACAAAGCAGATTTCTGTATAGACCAGAAAAATAGTTGTCTAGATAGAGTATAGAAATGCATGATTTATAACTTTTATTGAAAGTTTAGAGAAAAACAACTTTATGCCAAAAAATATTTCTATTAGAAAACTAATTTTAAAGATGTTTTAAACTTTAGAAAACAAAGTTGTGAAAATAGAAATGCAACCAAAATGAAGTAGAGTAGAGAAGAAGAGCTTGCATAAGGATATTATAGTGGTTCGGCCACCCTAGCCTACATTCACTCCTTAAAATAACCCATTTGAGAATTTCTCTCTACTCAAATCTTTTGATTAGCAAAAGTTAATTCCACTTACAAGCTTAACCAAAGCTACCCATAACTTTTCTTCAAAGTAAAAAGTTGTAAAAAACTTGCTAGATTTTCCCAAGGATCTAGCACCTTTTAAATCCAAAGAAAATCTTTTACAAATAAATATTTTTCTCGACAAAAAAATTACAGTAAAAACTATAATTAAATTTAAGGAAGGATGTGTAAAAATGAAGCACAATGTGTTGAAGTATCGAAAAATGTTTAAAGCATAATCTCTTAGAGATGGAAGGTTTTCAAGACTTTTTCTTACTTGTTCCCAAGTGAAAATAAGCCGTATATATAGTTTTCTTGGCATCTTATAGACCACTTAAACTTGGCAATCTTCTGTAGTAACTTGGTTATTAAAGAGGCTATAATGGAAAATCCCTTCACAAATTATCTATAACATCTTACCAAACCCAAGAAACTTCTAACTTTTATAGCATTCTTAGGTTACTTCCACTCAATTATAGCCTTAATCTTCTTTGGATCTACTCTTACCCATTAATTGAAATAACATATCCCAAAAATGCCATTTTATCAAGCCAAAAATCACACTTGATGAATTTGGCATACAACTGCTTCTCTCTTAACTTTTACAAGAATAACCTTAATTGCTCATCATGCTCTTCCTTGTTCTTGGAATATACCAGTATGTCATCTATGAACACTACTACAAACTAATCCAAATAAGGATGAAAAACACGACCATAAGGTCTATAAATATGGCCATTGTATTCTTCAAACCAAAAGGCATTACAAGAAACTCATAATCCCTATACCTAGTTCTGAAAGCCATTTTATGCACGTCTACATCTTTCACCTTTAGCTGATAATAGCTTGAGCTCAAATCTATCTTTGAGAATATGCCTACTCTTTTAAGCTAATTAAAGAAATCATCAATCCTTAGGAGAGGATACTTGTTTTTCACTATTAGCTTATTCAATTACCGGTAATCAATACACAGCCTCATTGAATCATCTTTTTTCTTCATAAAGATCACTAGTGCACCCTATGGGGAAACACTAAGGCAAATGCAACCTTTATCAAAAAACTCTTCAAATTAGGTCTTTAACTCTTTCAACTTTGTTGGTGCCATTCTACAAGGTGTAATGGACATTCGCGTTGTGCCTGGTACCAACTTAATGCCAAACTAAATTTTTATCTCCAATGATAAACTTAGTAAATCATAAGGAAAAATGTATTAAAAATGTTTCATTATAGGTATATCCTGAAGTTCAAGTATGATTTTTCTAGTATCCCTCATATGAGATAGATATGTTTGGCACCCACTTCTAACCAACTTCTTTGCTACCATTGCAAATATCACATTGAAGAAGAAATCACATCTCTCTCTTATAACTATCACTTCATCACCATCAGTTATCTTAAGAGTTATCCTCTTAAGCCTACAATCTATTATCACTTGATACATGGATAACCAATCTATACCTAGAATCATATCAAACTCATTGAATGGTAGCTCAATCAAATTTTCCAATAACTCACCTCTTCGATGGCTAAATAGACAATCCATGTACCCTTTGATCATAATAATATGACCTAAGGGATTAAAAACTAAAATATCATAATCTGTTAGTTCAGTTTCAAGGTTATATTTTTGTGACAATGCAGTACAAATGTATGAATGAGTAGATCTAAGATCTATTAATATATAAACAAAACAATCAAAGAGAGAGAGTGTACCAACTATGATGTTTGGAGCATCCTTCTCCTCTCTGGCTTGGATAGCATATGTACAAGCTGAGCCTCTAGTTTCTACAATATCTCATATGTAACCCTCTAAGAACTTATCTGTTTACCTTGCTTACCAAACCTCTTGCTAGTGGACACAGTAGCTTTAGCCTTTCTCAACTGCACACTTATATCTTGCACCTTAAGACACTCACTAATCTTGTGGTTAAAAGATCCATATCTTAAAAAAGCACCAGACAATCTCCAACAAACACCATCGTGCATCTTGCCACAACAGTTACATAGATGAGCTATTGCACCTTTAGCAATAAATCTCAGAGCACTAGTAACTGATGCAACTCTATAATCTCCCTTACTGCCACTCTTATTCTTTACTGTGGAACATTATGCTTGTGAGCCTTTCTGTTTCTTACTTGAGGCAAAGGAAACACTACCTTGTCATTTCCCCCTCTTGTTCTATCCATTGTTCCTTCTATTCTAGTCTTGTGCTTTGATGTCTTTTAACTTCATAGCAATAGATATTAATTGAAAGAAATATTTGATCCAACTAAGTGCCACAGTAGATCTAATATAATGGTTCAAATCATCCTAAAATCACTTGTATCTAACTTCTTCAGTAGGGAACATATCCTCAGCATACTTAATTAACCTGAGAAACTCTTTCTCAAACTCAAAGACTAACATCTAGCATTGCCTAAGATACATAAACTCTCTGCATCTTAACTCCATGAAGGTTTCATTGATGTACCTTTTCTAGAATTCTGCTTGAAAGAACTACCATGTAATGGCCTCAGTAGGTTTCCCTCTAATCAGCGTCTTCCATTAATTATAGGCCTCTACTTGAAGGAGAGATCTAGTATAAATCCCTCATCGTTATAACTAATCTACTCCAAAATCCTGGTTGTCTTTTCTAACCAATACTCTACCATTACAAAATCTCTCTCTTTAAAACCTTTAAACTCTTCAGCTTTAGTTTTCTAGAGCCTCTCAATAACATTCCTCCTCCTAGGCTTAAGTAGAGATCTAGAGGTTGCGATTATGGCACATTAGCAGTAGCCTGCCTCAATAGTTAGATAAACTTAGGTAGTATCACTTGTTGACCCTGAGTTTAAGGAAAAGACTCAAAAGTAATAGGTTGTCTAATGTTACCCACACTTATAGCTGCATAACTCTCAGCCTCTTTATCCACTGCTTGTTGGGAGCTATGAGACATGATTTATTGTGTCAATAGAAAGCACTTTACATCAGGGTTCACAGCTACGCAAGCAATGAAATGCTTATGCACCTCAATTCACACATATGCAATCACATGCACAATAAACTTAAGTTTACATAAGCAAGAACTGCCTGAACCTAGCTTTGATACCACAAAATGTGATGCCCCTTCCACTGATGTCCTAAACTGCCTAAACTAGGTAATTCAAAGATATACCAAGAAGAGGAAAGCCACATTATGGGCTAAAGGCACTAAAAACACTCATGTACTTATATCATTTGTATCACATTCATATATACGCATATACATATGCATAACATTCACATCCATGTATACAAAACCATTAAAGGTAAATTGTATAAAGGCAATTGTGTATAAAACCATGTCTTAGGGCATTAACTTGACCAAAGCCTTATTACATATCTAAAATCTCTATATAAACATGAAAAATAAATGTATTTACAAAACTCACAAACAAATGAGCATATAAAAGAGTTATAAAACCTATAATGATATGATTAAAACTTTGTTATGAAACTCTTTTTCCTTATTCTTCTCTTGTTAAACCAAGGACTTCTTCCTACATGTGGAAACCAACGCCCTAAGCAAAACTTGCTTACCACTAAGCACACATAAGGTCATATATAAAAGCATATATCCATAATCGCGCATCATATAAACTCATATTCATAGCTCAACATACTATAACACATTCAATAGCTTAATCATGTATGAATTTACCATGCTTACCTTTGGTAGGTTGCCAAACTCATGATCACAATATACGATCATGCAATTCAATCATTTCAATATATCATCATATCATATAGGTCATATATGTTAACATATTTCAATTTCATATCGTTACCAAATGCTAAATGCAAATTGTCATTTAATAGTCTCATTTATTTTATTTACTTAATGGCACTTATCATTCAATAATCACATTTAGTTTATTTAATCGTCCAATGTAACTTAGACTCAATAGACTAGATAATGAGTTTGTACGATGACCATTAGACTTATGTGGCCATACCCACAAACACATATTTACATAATGATCGCTAATCTTACATGTCCATGCCCATAATAAATGTATAGTATCCTCTAATGGACTCAGTAGTTATACCCACGATATAAATATCTGTTGTCATCGCTGATCTTATGTGGCTATACCCACATGCATATACAATTGTGTAGTAATCACTGATCTTACACTATTACACCCGTCATATATAGGTTGCCTAATTAAAGGCCAAATCAAAAGAACTACAGCACTGTTAAGACCGTAATAGGTATGCGAACTTATCCAAACACCATGCAAAGTCTAAGAGTACATGGACATATTATCCATTTAATCTCATTTTACATGTCAATCATTCATTTAAGCATAACACATTTATATCATGTGCATTCATATCACAATGGTCACATATGCTCATACTCATTCAATTCACATTCACTTTTATTTGAAATTCACATTATGTAAATGCTGGGTTCTAGGGCTCCCGTGTTCATATTGCCTAATGATGAATAAACATACAAAAATTATGATAAGTAAGAATGTTTTTGCCAAATTTAAGATTTTCTTCACAAAGCTCGAGAAAAATAATTAACTATTGGATATGGACTCTAACCTAGCCTGACAAGCTTATGGTGCAACCAAGAATATGAGAAAAATAGGCTTTTGTGGTGGGCTAAGGGCTTGGGTCTATTGCCACAAAAAAATCAATTAAAAATAAAATTTTAATTAAATGGTGTCATTTTGGAGAAAAATAGTCATTTGGCTTGACCAAAAACGGCCATTTTAGGTGCTAAAATGGTCATTTGGCTTGACAAAAAATGGCCATTTTAGGTGCTAAAATGGTCGTTTTCACTTTGTTGAAATAGTCATTTTTGGCTTCCAAAATATTGTCATTTCACGTGGTAGAGTCTCGCACGGACTCCAAAATGAGCCATGTAAAACAGCTATTTCAATAGCAAAAATGGCCATTTACACCAAAATGCCCATTCTTTTAGGGCCAAAATGATAATTTTCAGTCTCAAAAATCATGTATATAAGTCAAACCCGTGTTAGTCTAAGGGGTCAATATTTCTTGGTAAGTGCACACCTAAAAATGAAAAAAAAACACTTGTTAAAAACTATTTTTCTAATTTCAAAAGGTTTCTTCAAAATTATTCGCTCTCTTTCTCTCAAGTTAATACACATTAGGTCAACCAATTTTCTTCTTTCTTCTTTTATTTTTCATCCATCTACCAATTAAATATGGTGCCTCTTTATTTTATTTTTTTTGTTACCCATTTACCAGTTAAATGTGGTAACCTTATTTTTTAGATACTTATCTAATAGTTAGATTTAGTACCCTTATTTTATTTGTCCATTATTATTATTTTGTTTTTATTTATTTTTCATTCTCTATTTCATTTATTTACTAGTTAAATAAGATGATTTAATTCATATGTTATTTATTATTTATTTAACTATTTATTTATGTCCTTTTATTTATTCCTTTTATTGATTTCATTATTTCTTCTATACTAACATTGTGTTTTCATTGTGATGTGAGTTGTATTAGATGTGTTGGGATTTTGTTTAATCCATCTTTTCTTTCTATCAAACATTTGGTGAAGTTAACCCTTTATTATCTTTCTCCCTTTATTTTGTTGTT
>CANXYI010943817.1:0-11700 GCA_948208565.1 Hura crepitans | reverse complement strand
TTGGTCATAAAATAATTTTTGGCAAAGTTTGAAATCAATCAGAAGTTGTTAGTTTAGTAAAAAATACTAAGAAAGTTTTTATGGCAGTATCGTATGAATAGTAACCAAGGCAAAGCTAAACATAAATTATTTTCAAAGTTGCTCAAAAAATTCTAAAACTTATACAACTTGATACTCAAAAATTAAAAAAAGTCTAATGGTGCTAGAATTGGAATTTTTAGAGGTTGGAAAGTATTTTATTTGAATATCAAGAAGCGTAAAAATGGTATTTTTAATTCAATTTTTCTCATTTTTTGAGCTCCTAGTTTTAAAACATGTGGGGCCAAAATTAATTTAATTTTTAGTGGTAAAATGAGATTGAAAGGGGTCAAAAATGGGGGAGAAAAAAAATTTAAGAATGCATTAAAAAGTAATTTTTCTAAAACTATATATATGGTCAAAATTCTCTAATTTTGGTCAAACACTCAAAATCACTCTCACACCCTCTCTCTTCCTCCATTGCCATTGGCCACTAAGGAGCTTGTACAACATTTTTGTGTAACCCCCTACTAGATTTTTGATAAAACCCAATAGGCGATGCACTTCCTACTAGGTCAGCCATCCTGAAATTGCTCAGACATGCACTCCTTAACACTTATAGAATTTTTTTTTATTATCTAAGTAGATATTGCCTAAATTTTTACCTATCACTTAAACATTACTATTTAGGGCCTATTTAACCTAAAAATTCATATGCTAGCCAAATATAGGTTTTATGAAAATTTAGGCAGCACAATGGCTACCTGGGTGACATTTTAAAAATTTTGACCTATGAAAAACACTTCTAATAACCTCAATTACATCACTTGTCACCCTTTGAACCCTTTTGGTCCTCCATTATCATCAATATATCACCTATATACATTTAATTAGCATATAGGGCCTCAAGCCAAAAACATCAGAATCAGACAGAAAGTAAACATTCAAATGAAAGCTCTATTTATACATCCCTGATGACACTTATAATTATAGACACTAACAGCTTCTAAGCTAGTTGGATGCCATAACCTATGGTATTTACATGAATGCCTACTAAAACCATTAAAATATAAACTCTTATATTGTTCAATGCCTTTGTTGTTACACTACATAAAATGTAAGGCTAGACTACTGCTTGCTGTTACCTACGCAACAAAACACTAGTACGCAGAGTATGAAACTCAATGGTGAATTTGAAATAATGAAAACATGTCAATGCAAGCATACGTATGAATTAGATGTGCTGTGGATACAATACATAATAGCCATGTAGCAAAATAATATTATTTTATTAACCAATTTGATAATTCAACTATTTCCATTTATGCCATTCATAGACTGTGATTAATTTATGTATTGCTATTATATGTCATCAACTGAATTATTTTGTTTATTAAGTAAGCCCAACTAGTTAGGCTACACTTCTAGACACTAAACTAAGAGGGAACTCAAACTGTGTAGTGATCTTACATTTTTTACCTCGAGCTTTACACCAGCCCTAGTGCAGTGGCCCATCTTATAGACCTCGACCGCTACATCGCCCTAGTCTGATAGTAGGGCCTGTACCTTCTTACTATAAGGCAAATATAAATATTATCATATTACATTATTCACATCATAGTGCAGTGGCCTATCTCATGGACCCCAACCGCTGCACCGGCTTAATTTGGTGAATAGACAATAATATCAACAATATAGTGCAGTGGCCTATTTTGCAGACCTCGATCACTACACCAGCCTAGTCTAATAAGCATACCAATATCTAGTAGCTGCTAATCCCTAGTTGACCGGTCAACCTATCTAGTTGGTGTCTAACTAATGGGCCAACTATCTCTTATTTTTGTTTATTTTATTACTGATAACCATTTTAAATTATTTACAATTTATTAACAGATAGTTATGATTTATTTTCAAGAGTCAAATTTTAGCTGAACAGTTATAGGTCAATTTTATTACCGAATATTTATAGGTACATTTAAAAAAAATAGTTATAGGTTCCTTTTTGTCCCTCTTAGATGCCATTATCATAAGTTATATTTCATGTCCCTGTCATGTCCCTATTACAAGTCATATCTACAAAAGTATCATCCATTACACAGTTATGGGTCCATTTTATTTTTAGAGACACAATTATAGGTCAATTTCCATTTTCCTTTTTTCGATGCCATTTCAAGCTACATTAACATGCCATTTTGAGCCATAAATACTCTTATTCCATTCAATCTAATAACGCAACTACAATGGCCTCACATGCCCATCAACATCAAGTATATAAAGTGCCTAAATTTTAAGTCCCATTTCATGGCATTATAGGTCACATTATAGGTCATTTTTGTTTATACCTTACAAGTCATTTTTCAAGCCATTTCTCACACCATTTCTTAACCCCTTTTTCTTATGTTAACTTGCAATAACATATGCCATGTTTTCATGCATGGTTACACATATTCCATGCCAATTTCATGTCATACATCACATTCTCATAATGTCGTGCCATTCATGCACATCACACATTATGACACACCATACTTACCATACCCATTAAGGCATACATACGTCACTGCCATTGCTTGCCCATAATCATACACATGCATTTTCTATATTTCATCACACATATATATCACATACCATAATCCTAGCATGCACACACATGCACACGTAGCATACCATGACACACTACACACATGCCTCGGCCATACTATGTTCACACACATACATGCATTGTCTCATCAAATTCACCATATACATATCTATTTTCATGCCAACCATACTATTTCCCATTACATACACACTACACACATTACTTACATGCCAAAGTACCTCAATAAACCTCTCGACCAAAATGAGATTATGCGTTACACCTATTTTCTTCACCACTTTAACATAAAAACCATTAAAATCATAAATAACCAATACTAAATTAGGCTTGCATCAATAGTTCCCATATAATACATGTTTAATTTAGAACTTCCATAGGCATGTGCAAGATAACTCACATTCAAATATGACATGGCATGCTCTTATTCAATCAAATTCACAAACCTATACACATTTTAAGGCTTTTCCCACTCTTTAGAATAGCTAATTCCCTTGTTGCATATCTTCTCTTCTATTGCTTACATACATTATGCACTAGCTTAGAAAAATTCTAAAAATCACACAAGTTTCAAATTAAAAAATCTAATTACATGGGATTACATAGAATTGAGGGACTACTAGAAACTAAAATAAAAAGGAAGAAAGACTCCATTACACATGAAGTTGGATTTTCATCCCACTATATATGTAACTTGAATCTTTGGTGAATTTTTGCCACTTTTATGGACATCTATGGGGTTTGCAAGCTTGATGTGCACCTTACCACATCTTTTTCATAAATTTATGGCGGAAAAATGGTGGTGGAATGGTGATTATTAGTGGAAAAAATGGTAGAGGAAGGGTAGAGCTGGCATTAGCAATGGGAGAAAGGAAGAAAGAGGATGAAAGGTGACTGGAGGGGTGAGGTGGCAATGGGAGTCCATATGGCCATTACATGGGTATTTATAGTGATGAGTAGGTGCCTTGGGTGGTGACACGTGGCATTCGAGCACCCTAAAAATGCTTAATTTTTGCTGTAACTTTAGGTAATTTTTAAAATTCACTTAGACATAAAAAAAATCATCAAATTTACTCTAAAAATCCTTAGTTAGGCCTATTTTAGGCCTCTTAAAATTTCACGATGAAATTCTAGCGACAAGTCAGTTAACTAATTCCTCATAAAATTGAGAAAATTAAGAAATTATGAAAATTTACCAAATGATCTTAAAAAATTAAAATTCCTTCACCAATGGTCTTAGTGGAATTTTTGACCTTCAAGGTTTGGTATTTTTAGGTTTGTCCAGGCACGTCCCTAGTTATTCCTAGCCCAAGTTCATATAAGCTTATAACCATTAGATTTTGGTCTAAAATAATTTATTAGTTCTGCTAAAATTTTAAATTAAGTCTTTTTCATCATTTTATAGCTAGTCAAAGTTTCATGACCAGTGCACCCCTTCTCGGGCCTTATGGGGGTGATCCGACACTCCGAACACCCTTTTCGAGTCTTCGGGGTACTGTTTATGAAACCTCGACTTACGGGTGTCATAATTTTTAAGCTCTTCCTCCTCTATTAAGCCACTAATTCCTATATACCATTAAACATACACCCTTTCCACGATCTCTAAATGCTTAATTTAGCAAAATTATCAAAGGAAATTTAAAGAAATTACGAGAAATCGGGCTAGGTGAAATTTTTCCATTAATTTGTAAGTGCCCAAGAGTCAAAAAAAATGTGGTCATTTGTAATTTTTGGATATTGTATGAATTTATACAAAATTTTCTAAATCAAGTCTATAATAGGCAGTTATTAAATTAGAGAGGATTCGCAATAAAGGCAAAATGAATGTTTAGGCGGGCTTTATAGAGTATTTTGATAACATTAGGTATGTATAATTGACTTAATTATTGCATTTATGCCATGATTTAATGTATACATAATGTATGTAAATATGTATATATGTGTATAAATAGAAATTTGTTATGTAAATGGAAAAATTTCTTGTATATTATGATTATAGGATAAAATAGGTTATGATGTATAATGCATGATGGAAGATATTGTGTTATTTGTATATATGCATATATGGTCAAATAGCCTTGTGTGTGTAAAAGTGGGTGCATTATGTTGTATAGGTGTAATTGATATTTAATAATGGTTATATAATAAAATGAGATATTAGTGCATGATATATAAGGAAAGAAATGGCATTGAGGTGTGAGAAGATAAGATGGTTGAATGGCTTTTGTGTGTAAATGTGTGTGCATTGTGATGTATATGTGAATTTATTTTGTAATGACCTCTAATGGTGGATTATAGATTATGTATTTTAAGATATAATTGAGTAGCTTGGTGTTGCAACAAATGTATGCATAAAGTGATGAGAATGGCCATTTAATTAGGTATATGGTTATAGGTCAAGTAATATGTCCAAATAAGCATGATTTGGTGCTTGTAATGTTTATGGTTGAATGGGTCAAATAATTAGAACATGACTTTAGCTTGGTAAAATGATGCAATTTGTGATTAGTAATATGTTTTGAAATATGGGTGTGTTTATATAGTGGCTGAAATGGCCTCATTTCTTTAAATGAATGTGTAAGCATTAATATGAGTATGAAGTTTACAATATGTGCTTACAAGTGAGAAAATGAATATTTGCTACATATGTGCATGTAAGCATACTTTGAAACATATGAGTGATTAAGCCATGTGAACTTATACTTAATCACTTAGAGAAGGGAAAATAATATAACAATCTTGACAAATTAAATGGTGTTAATAGCTGAGAATAAAATGAGTAAATCAAATTAAGGCATGACTGAGAAAATAATAAAAATAAAAATAACATGTATGAGTAACATCCTAGAGATGGAAAGGTTGACCATCAACTAGGGATTATGATGCTTGAGGTTGGTCATAGGTCCACTCATAGTCTGACCCAAAACTTGTATTTGACAATCTTGGTTTTCTATGAGAATGTAGTTGCCGTTTAGGTCCTACAGGGCCATTGTATGGGTCTACACTAGTGCAACAGCTATTTAGGTCCAAAATTTAGGCCACTGCACATGATAATCTAGTTATCCATAGGTTTTATGTTCTCATTAATGTGGGCATTATAAAAATAATCTTATACATTAAATTAAAGTACAATTTGTCTTTTACACACACCATATAATTTAAGTCATACGAATATTAATATGTTTGAAAATATAATAATGTTATTATTTATGCCTACTAATAATATGTAAACGTGACATTAAGTTTGAGCATGTTAATTTCTTAATATTAAATAGTGCTCAAGCATGGTATGAATTATGTTAAATTTATTTTAATTATGAGTGATGCCAATATACATTATTAGAATTGATATGCATATATGGTTGTATGCAATAATTATTTTAATTACACCACTAAGCAATTTGCTTAGCTTTTCATTTCTTTTGCGATGCATAAGTAAGGAGGACAATTGGGCCCAAGCCTTGAGACATCCAAACCAACAAGAGAAGAATATTTCTTTTTGTATATTTTGTTGTTGTAATTAAATTATGAGATGTATAGACATTAGAAAATGAACTCTTATGTTATATGTAATTAGTCTTAGGCCTAAGATAGAACTTGTCATATTTTGTAAATTGTAAATGGATCTTTAGCTGTATTTTAAAATACTTTTAAATTAATGCATGCATGGCTAACATCTTTCATGAGTTTGAGATTGTGTCATATTATTAATGATATTTAGAGTGATAAGAAGGATCACGGAGTTATGGAATGAATGAGAAATATTATAGAAGTGTTTTCTTGATTATAGGTTACTGTTTAAAATTTTTGATGGTGCCCAGTATAGCTATTATATTGCTGAAATTTTAGCATGATGAATCTTAATTTTGAATAAGTAATTCAATTTTTGAAAACCATATTTGCATGTGTTAATAACGCTTGATAAGATGTTTTAAATAACATTGAATAATAAGTTAAGATCGGATAACATGTTATGTGCATATACCTTAGTCGTGTATGATGACTAGCCAACGACCAAACTAGGCAAAGGTGTCTTAAAAATAAAATAAAAAAGAAAGAAAATAGGGGCAACTTAATCCATTCAAATGCTTAGAAAAAACCACTGCATCTTATTCACTTACTCATCTTTTTAAAAGGCTGAGAATCTAAAAGCTCTTTATCTTTCAGTCCTCAAAGCTTAAGCCTAAAAGCCAATAAGAACTATTTTAAACAAAAAATGTTCTAAGGTTCTCCTTGCAATTCCATTTTCACTCAAAAATAAGAGTTGAAAAAAAAATCACATCATCTTTCAAGAAGTCCAAAGAGTCATCTTAAGCTCAAGTGCTCTTTTTCTTTAACTATGGTTGCCCTCATCCATAAGTGTGATACATCCCACTAGAACATGAGCCTAAGCAAAATTTAGGAAAAATTGAGAAAAAAAATTTACGTAAAAAATCTATGTACTAGTTAATAATAGTGATATTATCAATGCACTACTTGGAAAGGTTAGGAGGGATGACATTCTGCACATAATTAAAGCTTTAGGCACCTATAATAGCCACTAATTGATGTAAGATAGCTCTAAAGATCCATTAAATCTATGATGCCCCTACCATTAATATGCTAAGACACCAGATGTAGGAGTCTTGCATTATATGCCATAAGCATTAAATATACAACATGCTTAAACACATAGCTATGCTTTTCAAAATCCATCAATCACATGCATTAATAAGGCTACCTTTGCCTCACACACTTTATACTCAAACAAAAATATAATGTTAAAGGTAACCTCAACTCACGATCCAATAATCAAATCCTATATGCCTCTACATACATCAACACATAATTATAGTTCTAAAAACAAAAGATGTTGAAAAAAAAAGAATAGAGCTTGCAAAACTTAGCCCGAATTGAAAATAATAGCTTAAAACTTTACAAACCTAAAATGGAAGC
The DNA here is from genome assembly GCA_948208565.1 of Hura crepitans. Classification (NCBI taxonomy): domain Eukaryota; kingdom Viridiplantae; phylum Streptophyta; class Magnoliopsida; order Malpighiales; family Euphorbiaceae; genus Hura; species Hura crepitans. The sequence goes on along the minus strand of CANXYI010943817.1, from coordinate 4,151 downwards.
TTAATGCAGTAGAAATAAATAACCAATGAAAAATGATGAAATTACATAAGTAAATGCACAATACATAATATGATCTTATCCTCTAGCTACGAATCCCGCTTTGCAATTACCTTACCTATCGATGCTAGATCCATACTTGTGCATGGAAAGAACCAATGCACTAAGCAAAATTTGCTTAGTGTTACATGAATTAAACTTTAAAACAATCCATAACTTCATACATGACATCATAGTATGTTTACTTATTTCATAATTTATTATATTAAGTTCATTAGCTATTCAAATCAAGATAAACTATAATACCATGTGCAAGTCACCATATGCATGCTATAATTTTCACATATTTATGCATTTCAAATTCTTATATAACATCCAATTATTGTTACTTTTTCTTGATAATGTTAACTGTTATCACTTCACATATAATTAGTGCATATCAATTAGAGCTATCCAATCTTATCTTTATTCTTACCATTATTTCCCAATATAATTGATATTCATCATTACACTTTATTATATTTCTTTACTCAGATAATAATCATGTTGCAAGGAGCCTCAAAGCCATGGACCTTTCATATGGCTAATAGGGCTTTGTCTTATCTCAAAAGCCTCTAGGCTATGTGACCCGTGGATGTCACAGCTATGGGACTTCTATAGAGCAGTGTTATTTGCAATTTTCTTTGAGTTTTCCCATAATTTCTTCCTAATGCAATGGAAACTATACCAAATCATTACCAAACATTTATACAATGATTATACACACAAATGGCATCAAATAACACTTAATGAACATAAGAATTAATGGATTAATCATTTGAATTCAAGCAATTTCAATACATCCATGGCAAAAATGATTTTAAGCAAAACCATAGAAATTATATATATACATGTATGTATATGTGTGTTTGTGAGTGTGTGTGATTGTGTGTATGTATATATTAATCTATCATTTAAAGAGTTTAATTAAAATGCAAACCAAACTCAAAGCGTAGCAGTGGTAGAAACTTTATCAATTCCTTAAAATCCCTTAGCCTTATCACTTTCTTTCCTCTCACTGTTCAAAACTCCAAAAATTGGCAACAATAAACCCGTGAATTTGCCATAAGAAATAAATAAAATATTTAGTAAAAGAAGTAGAAGAGATGCATAAATGAAGATGCAGTCACCTAAAACCAAAATTGTGAAAAATTGCCTTGAAAACTCTCTACAACTTTAAATAAAATGTTGAGCAGTAGAAGAAACATTCTTCATTCTCTTCTAACAACTTAATTTCTCTATTTATATGTCTGAGATGGATCATAAAGATTGATTATTTTCCATCCATCGAATGACTCATATTAATCCAGGGTAAATTCCCACCTTAGTTATCATATAAGCTATTATTTTATTTTTAATTCCTTTTTTCTCACTTGTTCATGAAGAAAAAATTTTATTCCTTAATATTTTTCCCATAAATATTTCCAAACATATATTCTAAATTTTGGGGCAATACAATCCTTCCCTTCTTATGTAATTTTTTCCATGAAATTACCTAATCAAAACAATTGAGGTACTATCTTCTAATGTTATCATTTCAAATCTTCTGGAGACATCTATCTATTTAAGGTTACTTGTAAAACTCAGCACCACCTTTTGATCGAATTTAATTCCATAACTTGCCTTGATAAATCCAATAATCATTGAAGATGTTCAAGGATTCAAACTATTTTATGATTTACCCAATATTGTTGGCTTCTTAGTTGTTATTTTCATTGAATTTGTCCAACTTCCTTCAAAATAGTTAACAAGATTTCCAAGCATATATTCATTTGAAGTTATATTCTTAACTTATCATCTTAAACAATTATATTCATCTCTTGTATTTGAGTCGATCATCTGATCCATGGCTTCCCCTCTTAAGGAAAAGCCTTATGAAGGCTTCCAATTTATCTGACTTCTTTTGGTCTTCTTTGACTTATTAGAATATATAGGTCACTTCATTCTCTTCTATGTCACTATTGCCATATAGTATAGGTATCCACTAAACATTCATAATCCTATAAAATAGTTGAATGTCTTATATTTAATGTATTAATTGGCCCTTACACCATGTCTATTTAGAAATCCGATATGTTAACATAGTCATAATAGGTTTCACATCTCTTTGATCTCACATAAAGCTTCCTTTAAGCAAGGATATGTTTTCAGCTCTTATACACAGTGTGTAGAAAGCATTTTTCTCCTTAAAAGCAATATCTTTAGATTTTCTAATAGAAATGGTTATAGGTGTGTAAAACATTACAAAGGAGCATCATTGTGATTTAGCACAGCCCAAATTTTTTATAAAACCATCTTATGCCTATCAAAAATTTCATTTTCTATTGATAATGTCCATAGTAAAAATCCTTTTTAAAGAAAGTGCTTACTCCTTTTAAGTTAATCAAATTATTCACCTTTGTTAGGGGGTTGTACTTGTCCTTCTATTATCGCTATACATAGTTGTTTAGAATTTGTACAAAATCTCATGTTGGCAAATAAAAAAATACATAAAACTCTTATCTTAAGTTTTTGCATCTGTATTTTCAAACTTTTTAACTTTTTAGGCATAAGAATGTATAACATTAGGAGAATCAACAAAAGTCTTAGTAGTACATTAATGCTAATTTCAATTTTTCCTTACTAGAACTCTAAGCATATCTAGCAGTTGTCTAGATCCTTCTGATGCCTCCTGTCCAAGCTAAATAATTTTAACTCTCTTTATTTAACTTTTACTTTACCTCAATAGCTTATTTAATGTTAAGGAGTATCTGATTTCTTCTCTACTATAACCACCTCATCATAATTGTCAATCTTATGGGGAAAAGTTCACTTGACCCAACAAAATGCCATAACTTGATGCTTTTGTAACAATTTCATTTCTATATCATGCCAATTCACCAAAAATAACACAACTAGAGTCTCTAATATTCATACCTCATGGTGTCTCAAAAAAAGTGTTTCTAGAAATCTCATGTACTACTATGTCTTATTCCAAGGGTTAACTTTTGGCATACTAGATTAAGTTTCTTCCATTATAATACCTAATGTACAAGATAAGATGTGTAATTGTATGAATGTGTCAAATTGTAGTCTATCAATGCACACAAATAAAAACACAAGAAAAGTGACAACATATCTAATGTCAACAAAGAGTAACCTTCTAGAAGTGGATCATAGCTCATTAATGCAATGCAAATGACTATGCATATCATATCACTCAAATGCAATTACATACGCATTGGGCACATGGTTTATAGGCAAGAAACTCGTGAGCTAGGCTTTGATACCACTAAATGTGATGCCCCTCCTATCGATATCCCAAGACACTGAATGTAAGAGTGCCACATTAAATGGCATAGGCATCGAATATACAATATGCCCAAACACACAGCTATGCTTTTTGAAATCTATCAATCACATGCATTGACAAGGTCACCCTTACTGTAACACCCCCTACCAGTTCTACCTCCTGAACTGATAAGGTGTGTTATCCTCCTATATGTCTATAACTCGGGAGTATCGCCGTCAGGCGCTACTAGACATTTCTTAATATTCGGGTAGCGTAACGACTGCCCTATTACCTAGCCCAATTTAAACCTACAATAAAATCACTTCTAAACAACATATAACCTCCACCTACACCTTTGGACCCTCTAGTCCTCCAGATCACAGTCATTCAAATCACAGTACTCAATCACAGGGTCAGAGACCCACCAATCATCATGCATTCTCAGAATAATCATTTTATATATATATAAAACTGTAATTCCAAACATACACCACCTATGCCTGTATATACATAATACTGCAGTTTCACATATACAACCTATACCCACTAGTATATGAGTGCAAACCTATACCTCTTATAAAAGAAAGAAATGCAAGATACCAAAAAGACTCGTGCTCAGCTACACTGTGCTCCTCGTCTGATGCTGTGGGCCCCTCTATCTATGACCTGTGCATTGGAACACCGATACGCTGAGTATAAAACTCAATGGTGGAATATACCAAACCAAGTATGTCATTTACACACATAAATGCCATTTTATACATGCAACGTGTATCAATTAACATGCTTTCTCTTCTAAACCTTTAAACCCTGAGGTTCCTATTATTGTTAATTTAATCACCTT
>CANXYI010943803.1:0-12423 GCA_948208565.1 Hura crepitans | reverse complement strand
GATTACAGTAGAGAGTTTATCTCACAGCTCTGATGAGTAACCTATATTTAGGAATCTTTAGCCAAAGCAAAGTGCCATGTGTGAATGGGATTCACAAAGGGAATTTTAGGAATAATGGTGAAATTATAAGAACTATATGTGTAGAGCTTAATTAGGCATACTTAGTTAAGCTATGAGTTAACATAAGTCCATACTCAAAACTGAATGAGGTATAAGACGGCGAAAAGTGTCCATTGTAGTGTAACTATATGTGGATAGGTTAGGTCAAACCACTTGACTTTCTAGCACCTGGGTAGTTATGATGTATGGCTAGATACCTCTCTTGACTTGTACATAAGTGATATATCAATTGGCGAATTGATATTGATTTAACAAGATTGAGTCTCTAGAGTCCTAATTGAACTAGAACTTTATTTCACTATGTACTGCCAAGTTATTTTAGAAACTGATTGGGTCACAGAAACAAAAGGAGTTTGAGAAATATTCAATGAGATTGAATGTTCTAATGTTATGAGATATCATTAGAAGATTAATTAAGAAGAAGAAATAAGCAAATGGGCTTAGGGCTGACTTGTAAATATATACTTTATAAATTAGGATTTTTGGACTTGGGCCTTATTAACTCCAAATTTTAATTGTTCTTATCTTTTATAGGGTTTAAAAGGCCTTAAATTAGAGTAATTATTAATAAAAAAAAATGGGTCCTAGGATAGCCACATTGGATTAATGAAAGTGAGGCCAAAGTAAAATGCACAAAAGCCCACTTAAGGGCTTATACACATAAAACTAAATAGGGCACAATTGGTGGGTCCATTCTAGTCCAACTTAGGGCAAATTTTTAGTGTAAAAATCTAAAATAATAAGGGTTGATTTAAAGTATAAATAAACCTTATAATAGTAGCTTTCATATGCATACATTATGTTGTAGAAATTAGAGCATAGAATAATTTAAACACACATAATTTCTTCTTCATCCTTCATCCTCTTGAAATTCCTGTGGATTTCCTTGGAGGTGTTCTTAAAAGAGGACCACTATAGTTTGCAACAACTCGATGAGAAGAGCTCACAAAAGGATTCTGCAATTGTCCTTTACGGTGAATCATAAAATGCTACTATATTTATTATTTATTATGAATTTTAAATTATCTAAATCCATTATCATCGCTATTTTTTTCTCAAATTTTAATTTTTTCCATTATGTACAATCGAGAAAAACCAATAGTGGTATCGGAGTTAGGTTTATGAATAATTTAAAATCAATGAAATTGTGTTTATGGTTGATTTGCATGATATGTAATATTGTGCATTTTCAGTTGCTTCATGTGTTTTAATCTAATTTTGATTTCTCAAATTCATTTTAATGCGACTAAATTTGAATATGAGATATGTTAAAATTGGATTTTTTTCTATTCTATGCATTAAGTGGTCAAATCATAAAGTATTAAATCCTCCTATGTGCATAGATATGGTATGTTGATTTAATTTTTGGCTTTTCTATTGTATTAAATTGTTGCTTAATGATTTAATTCAATATAATGAGGGATTATAATATGATTTCAAATTTGTTCATGATTGCCTTAAATTGAAAGTAGTCAAAAATTATAATGATAGAATGATCCTATTCAACTAGTAGTGGTTTTTTAGCCGTTTAGGTCATTTTGATAATGTTTAATGATTTAATTGTTTTTTTTAATTTTTTAAAATTTAATTTTTCATAGATATGTGATGTACATGATATTAGTTAAATGTTACTAAATGGTAAAAATCATTTTCATGTCAATTGGATTGATAAACTTGCTTACTTGTTAAGATTGTCATATTTTTCATTCAATAAAATTGTTTGATTTTGTCACTTTGGTTTTCCATGAGTTTCGTAGCAATGCTCTCTATCCAGTCTGTCATTGGAATGAACAAGAGATGTCACTTCCCATAGGTCATCCATCCTTGATATTTCTAAGGTCTATTTTCATTTAACTCTTATTAAGACTAGTATTTATTTATACCTACTAACTTGTTTAGCTTATCTATTATATACATGATACTATACTAGTCATAGCTTATACCATCCCAGGAAGATCCATAAATGTCAAACTTATAGCTCATATTTAGGCTTATCAAACTTCATTCAATTATTACTATGAATATCATGTTTCATATGCCCCAAACTATAACTACAACTACTACCTAGTCATGCATGAGTGTTACTAAGGTGTTTACTTATACACTATATTAACAAAGATACCATTACCTTAGAAGCCTTCTACTACACTGCTGGCTACACCCATATTGCTCACTATTGTCTAATACCTATGCATCGAAACAACCTATATGCTAAGTATAAACTTAGTGGTAAATTTAGTGTAACATGTATTGTATCACACACACACACACACATCACATACAAGCCATATTCCTTAATTATGCAATATTGTTCCATACATTTCATTAGGTTTATATATTTTATATCTATCTAGTCAAACTTTCAAATTTACTAACAATTATAATAGTTATAGGAATGTATTCATTTAATTACAATTTAACATTAGTCGAGTTGGTTTGATTTTAATATTTTGCATATTCCTATCCCATTTGATGTTTTATTCAAATATATTTATATACATTTCATTAAGATTTTACCTCCGTTAGATAGTTACAACTATATTGTACTTATTCTTATGAGTCACATATTTACTGATTTAATCAATAATATCATTCACCTATAACTACTATATTAATATCATGGCTTATCCATCTCATGTCTTAATTTACCATGCAATCACATTACAGTTAAGATCTCACATTACAAGTTACAACCAAATTAAATATTCTAAATTTTAATCACTTATGTTAGGTTACCACTACATAACAAAGTATTAATATCCATTTCATTTTACAGGGCCTATACTTGAAAGAAAACTCTTTAAACACTAGATAATGGGATTCATGTCATACAATGGCCCATATTATAGACCTCAGCATCTATGCACACCATCCACTCAATAATAGGGATCAGTTCATAGGAACCTCCCAAATCGAAGTGGTAGGGATTAGTTCTAGTAGACCTCCTAACAACAATAGGGATAATAGAGATCAGCCCCGTATGACCTCCCAAATCCCAATCATCTCAGGTGGATAATAGAGATCAGCCTCATGGGACCTTCCAAATCTATAACAAAGTGGCAAGTAGGGATCAGTCCATGTGAAACTCTTAATACCTAAGTGTGTAAGGCTCTCTAATTGAACCTTAATAGCTACACCAACCATGTCATGTACACAGGCAATGGCCCAAGAGGACTAAAACCCCTAGCAGCTGCTAACTCCCTAGTTAACTAGTCAACCTATCAAGTAAGTGTCTAACTAACATGGGCCATTGAGTTCTCACACTTTTGTTCATTATTTATAATCCTCTTTCCATTTAGTATCGATTCCCAAGTTTACTCTAAATACTATCTGAATTAGTTATCATATTCTTTATTCTCAAGAATTTATTTCGATGTTATCAACCATTTTATACCATACTTCACCTTTATTAATCAATAATTTTCTGTTCGGTCTTACACCTCAATTCTCTTACTTTATCATATTTCTTATAAGTTCTCTATGCATACTCAACAATGCTTTTAAAGGAAGGTTCTATAATTCTTTACAAGTTAGTGTATACTTTTATTTTATAATTATTCCCATTTGATTTGACTTATCCCAGTCCACCATTAGCTTCTTTTATTTCAAAGTCACATAATTTACATTTTGCATAATCCTCTAAAGCAATTCAGACTAGTCCCACTATTTTGAAACTTAATACCCAATTACCAAGTAGCACATATTCACAATTTATTATTATAAATTTGCATTCTTGGTCCAACATATTAGTTACCATTCCCACGTGGTACATATGAGATTACACATGCATATAGTCATATTAATAATTCATTTTCCATAATCTTTGTCATAATTTACTCATCATCCATTCATTTAGTATTCCTTTAAATTCATTTTCCTTTAAAGGTCTTCCTAAGTTTACATATTCATTTGCTATTCATACCTAACATTAATAATTATGGTATTACGGAATCATACACATACACATATCCTTGAGTTCTTATCATTTACTCATTCTAACCATATTTATTATTACTTATTCAATTAAATCCTTTATCATTTAACTCATGTTACACCTACACATGCACATCAATCACCATTTTCCTTTACCACACACATTAGTCACTATTTACCATAACCCACACACATCAATCACCATTTACCATTAACACACACATCAATCACCATTTACCACTCAGTTATGGTTCATTGGTAGCTATTCATTCATTTTCTCTCCTATTTTTCATATCAAATACATATATTACTATATTATTAGTTAATTTAGACCAAGAATGTTACAGCAACACAAGCACACATGTGTACACACTAGGTTATGTCATTTGGCCATCACTTCAATTCCAACACCCATGTTATTTTTCACTCTTTTCTCCAAACACTATTACTCATTTCCATTCTCTAATGTTATTCCAATGTTTCTCATATTCAAACACATACACAACAAAATTAAGATTTCCATACACATGCACATTCACTTAAATTACATAAAACACACAATATGCAATGTATCTTTGACTAAATTCACTTACAGTAGACTCTAAAACATTTTAATTGCACTATAAAATCATTAGTTTCCTCTTTCTCCATCAATTTTACCATTTCACTACAAACATATTAGGTTTTTGGCTTTGAAAAATTCTACAAAAATCTATACAACTCCAAATTGAAATCACTTTCCATATCTAACATTTACACCTCAAACACCAAAGAATAAAAAATTAAAGCATTAAAATTTTCACTTATCCATCAAAGTGGCACTATTCACCAAGTGCTCATTTCTCCTAAAATTACCATTTTCTTTTATTTCTCTTACTAAAATCTTAATCTAGAGGATATAGAGGCATGATTTGCTACCTAAATTATATGGAATGAAGTGTTTAAGGGGTAAAAATGAGGAAAATGAAATGGAGGAGAAAGCCATGGATAGTGTTGGCTTTTTGGGATTAAGGGAGGGAGATGTCTCTTTTTAATCCCTTACATGTGAACACACATACATCTATATATATTAAGAAGATGGATGGCCCCGTTTGCGCCATATGCTGATCGGATGATCATGATTAATCCTATTTGTGATTTAACATTTGAAGATGTAAAATAATTTTACAAGGTCTCCAAAGTTACTTCTTTCAGTGCCAGAAATTCCTAAAATTCCCAATTAAGGGGCTCTTAAAATCTCGGGCCTAAATTCCAGTGGGAACTAGGGTTACTATTCACTTGTATAATTAAAAAGTTCTGAATAAATACCAAACGACTTTAGAAAATTAAAATTCCTTCATTAATAGACTCAGTGGAATTTTTAACCTTCAAGGTATGATATTTCAAGTCTATTAGGGCACATCTTTGAGCTATACTAACACAACCTCAATTGAAGTCACTATTTACTAGTTCTGAGCCTAAAATAATTTATTGGGTCTACTAAAAGTTTTAATTCTTTTCTTTTCATTATTTTTTAGCCCATTAAAGTTTTATGACTAGTACACCCCTTCTAGCGATCACAGGTGCCTCGGCTCCCAAGGAATACTATTTATGCCTCGAAGGTACTATTCACAAAACTAAGATTCACGGGCATTACATTCACAACTTTCACGCCAAATTTTTTAGAAAAAATTAATCATTACTGATCCAAAAATGTGTCAATGGTTGCTTGAACTAATTAAAGTGGTTTGGATCAATTTCCACAGTTTAAGTTGTAAATGGGTTCATGGTCAACTTGAATTCGATTCTTGTGATAAACTATTTAGAAATTTTTAGTTAAATAAAATTCAATATATGTCATTTATCATCATTAATTTAATTAAATTAAATCAATTTTTTATTTATTTGGTAAATTTTTCAATTTTTAGAGATAGTGAAATGTTGACTAAAATTTTTACATGAAATTGCAATTTCTATTAGAAATTTGATTATGATCCTAAATTAATTTATTTTTCTAATAGGTTTAGAATCTTAAAATAATTGAAATAATTATAAATTGATTTAATCTAATTGTTATAAGTGTTATCAAATTGAGATTATGATATGACCTATTCTTTTATGCATATATCCTCCTACACACATAAAGAAAAAATTATTTTCTTCCTTTATAATGTTTTATTATCTTAACTCTAAAATGTTTTAAATTAAATAAATGTGGAAATTTAATTTAATTATTTTAATGGGTTAATTAAAATTAAATTACATGATCAATGAGATTGATTTTTCTACGTAAAGCAAGAAAATGAATATGATAAACCAATACTAGTTTTATAAGTGTTATAATTCTAAAATTGAACCATAATTTAGATTTTTAATATTTGATACATGTGACACATTAAATATGCTAGCTAAGGGTGTGTCATTAGCATGGTAACAAGCTATGGGCCTGAGACCAATATGATTGATCTACATTGCATGTATATTTCTTTGGTAAAATCGAGCTATGTGTCCCACCCTTTTTCTCTTATTTCTCTTTATGTTTTTCTTCTCATCTAACTCCCCTCACTTGTAATATGAGGTATTCTCAATTATATATGATATAATTAGATTACCTAGGATTAAAATAAGAGGAAGAAATGTGAGGAGCAAAATAGAGAAGAAGGCCCACTAAGGAGGTTTAAGAAGAATTAGTTAGAAATGTTTTTTTTTATCTCTTTTTAGCTTTGTAATTCATGCATACTACTTAGAGTTTAGCCCAATTTATTTCTTTGGCTTGGGAAAACAATGTAGTAAAAGCCCATAATCTAGAATATATATATTTAATGTGATTAAATAGGAATGCATGATTAAATATGATTAAATATGTATAAGTATGCCAAAGCATGCACTAGCCATGAATGATGAGACATTATAATGATATAAACTAGAGTTCTCTTTAGTATTGGATTGTTTAGCATATTCAAGCCCATGCATCATTAGACATGTTTAAATCATATGAACGGGTCCATCTTACCATGGTTATTAGTTTGTCAAGCATACTCAAGGCTAATAATCTTAAGGCAAGATTAGGAAAATATTTATGTTGATACATATACATCAAGTGTTGATGACCCAATGATCAGTAGTTACATATGATGTAATTGACATATGATGCATACCATTTAGTTAACTATTGAGCTTGTTAACCATACTCAAGGCTTTGAGCTTAACCAAAAAGTATACCGACCCACTAAAAGACCTTTCAATAGGATTTTCTATATCAAATAGTGAGGGCTATTAATTCATAATAAAATAGTAAGAGTAATACATGATTTTTAAAGACAATAAAATTGTTGCATACATATACATGGCCATACTTTAACATGCTTTTGTTTTTCACATGTAACATCACTACCCTAATATCTTCCAACTTGAATTTATGATCTATTCTCGAGGCCAATAAGATTATTGTATCTAGTTACATAAATTGGCTTAGAAACCTTAAAATTGGTTTGAGGAGTGAAAAGTTAGCTTATTTAATTAAGAAGCCAATACCCACTATCCTTACTAATAATGCTTCTACCCATGTGCAACCAGTATATTTGAAGCATATGGAAGACATGGACATTACTTCATGCATTATGCTGGCATCTATATCCTTTAAGCTATAGAAATAGCATAAGTATATAAATGTTCCTACAATTTTGCTTTAACTCAAAGAGTTATTTGAGGAGCATAGTAAGACTAAAAGATATGAGATCTCAACCTTTTTCTATTTTAGGATGGTAGAGGAAACTTTAGCCACTTAGCATAAGATGATGATGAATATGTATATAGAGTGTTTGGTAGCTTTAGGCTTTATAATGGATTTAAGTTTAAGTATAAACTTAATCTTACAAAGTTTGCCTAATAGCTATGCAAGTTTTGTCTTTAACTATCATATGAACAAGGTTATGCCTACCATCCCTGAGTTGATCAATTTGCTCAGGACAATTGAAAATGCTATTAAGAAATAGAATTCTAAGGTGATCATTGTTGTCAATTCATCTTCTTTTAAGGATAAAAAGAAGAAGAAGAATAAGAACAAGAACAAGAATAAGAAAAAGACAACTGGTACCCAAGGTAAGATTAGGAAAAAGAAGGGAAAACAAGTTGGTGTTAACCTTTAGGCTACTAGAAAGAAGGCTACCACAAAAGACACATGCTTTCATTATGGAAAATCTCGGAATTAGAGGCATAACTGCAAAGCTTACTTGGAGTCTCGTGAGAAGGAGAAGTAAGGATTTGCTTCAACTTCAGGTATTAATGTGATTAAAATTAATACTTATACTACTATTAATAACCAAAGATAGGTATTGGATACCAGATGTGGTTCTCACTTAGTTTCCTTTATGCAAAGACTAAGGAGTAATAAAAAGTTTGAAAAGGGAGATGTGCACCTATGTATAGCAAATGGAGTAAGAGTTGCTACATTAGTTGTAGGATCATATCATCTTATTTTACCTTCTAGACTTGTAATAATTTTAGACAATTGTTATTATGTTCCTTCTCTACCTAGAAATATTATTCAATTTCTTTTCTTGTTAAACAAGGTTTTGATATTTCATTAATAAGAACAAGGGTTGTTCCATTTAATTAAAAATTTATTTTACTGTTCATGTATAATATGTAATGGAATTTATGTTTTGGATAAAGATGAAGAAGTACATAACACTAATACCAAAAGATTTAAGATAGATAACCTAATGCCATTTTATCTATGGCATTATTCCCTTGGCCATATAAATTAGAAACACATGACTAAGTTACACAAAAAAGGTAGTATGGGATCATTTAATTATGAATCATATGATACATGTTAGTCTTATTTATTAGGGAAGATGACAAAATCACTTTTTTTTTTAAAATGTGAGCAAGCAATTGAGTTATTAGAACTCATACATATAGATGTGTGTGGACAAATAACAACATATACATGTGGAGGTTTCATATACTTTGTTACCTTTATTGATGATAATTCATGATATGGGTATTTGTATATGATGAAGTACAAGTCTAAAGCCTTTAAAAAGCTTAAAGAATTTATAAACGAGGTTGAGAAACAACTTAGAAAGAGTAATAAAACTCTTCAATACAATTAAGTTGATGAATACTTAAGTCAAGAATTCTAGGGTTATGTGAGAGATAATAGTATATTGTCTTAATAGACTCCTCCTTCAACACCGTAGCATAGCGGTGTATTTAAAAAGAGAAATCAAACTTTATTATATAGGGTTCAATCTATGATGAGTCTTATAGATTTTCCCAAGTCTTCTAAAGGGTATGCTGGAAACTGCTATTTACGTTTGAAATAGAGTTCTATCAAAGTCGGTTAACATTACACCATATGAAATATGGCATAACAAGAAACCTATTCTTTCACATATCAAGGTATGGGGATGCCCTACATATGTAAAAAGTGTAATGTCAGATAAGCTTGTGGCTTAATCTGATAGATGCTTATTTATGGGATATCTCAAGGAAACTTTAGAATACTACTTCTATCATCCTTTGTAACACAAGGTGTTTCTTTTATAGCATGTAGTCTTTTAGTGAAAGAATTTTGCATGAAAGATAATAGGAGCTAAATTTAACTTGATGAAGTTTAAGATCCACAAATAGAAGCAGACCCATTGATTAAACCAAATTCTATTAGTCACAGTGATGAGATAATAAAAGAACCTATGGAAACACAAGTTCCTAGATGATATACTAGGGTTATGACTATTCTAGAGAGATATGGATTTCTAGTGGACTAGAACAAGGAAGTGACCATAGTAAAGGACCATAGTTATATAGGGGTTCTGAAGAGTTAAGAATCAAACTCATAGCTTAAGGCCATGAAATTGAGAATGGATTCTATATATGATAATCAGGTGTGGACCTTGGTTGGTCCACTTAAAGGGATAAAACCCATTAGGTGTAAATGGATCTTCAAAAAGAAGATTGACTTAGAATGTAATGTACTTACTTGAAAAGCTCTATTGGTAGCAAAATGCTATTGTCAAAGAAAAGGGATTGACTTTGATGAGACCTTTTCTCTAGTTGTGATGCTTAAACCAATTTAGATTCCACTAGCCATAGTTGCTCACTATGACTATAAGATCTAACAAATAGATGTAAAGATGACTTTCCTTAATGAAAAATTATCAAAGGAAGTGTACATGACATAACATGAAGGTTTTTCATACGTAAATGTCTATCAGGTCTGTATGCTTCAATGATCTATTTATGGATTAAAGCAAGCATCTAGGAATTAGAACATCCATTTTGACAAGACAATTAAAGAGTTTGGTTTCTTATAAAATGTGGATGAACCATATGTTTACAAGAAGGTCAGTGGGAGTGCAGTCATTTTTCTTATGCTGTATGTAGATGTAATGCTCATAAAACTTGGCTTTATGAATAATCTTGCTCAGGTTATGATTAAGGTTCTTGAGTAATAGACCCTACTAAAGTGACCTAGAGAGGGGGTACTACTCAAGAACCTAGAATAAAAGAATTAAAAATAGATGTTAGACTAGAAAACTCTTTTACATCGATATCTAGTGGAATGAGACCTTAGTTTGAGCTGTTATATAAAAAGGTTAGGATGTGCCCGAACTGCCCCAAAAATATCATATGCTAAAGGTAAAAAATTCTAACTAGTCTAATAGTGAAGGAATCATAATTTTCTAACATCAATTGGTATTTCTATTGAATTTCTTGTTTATGCAAATGAAAAGTTAAGCATGTTTCCTTTTTATTTTTGGTACGAACTTTAAGGAACCCCTTAATTATGAAATTTTAAAATTTTTAGTGTCTTAAGAAGTAATTTTGGTCATAAAAAATTTGAGAATAAATTTTTAAAGATTAAAAGAAAACTAGGAAAAAACTAAATGCTGGATTATTATGTGATTAAATCATGGTCGTCCGTGTATTTAATATATAAAGGTGAGCATATGTGTGCATAATATGTAAGATCAAGCATTCATATTCCTTCTCCCTTTTAGAGAGTTGATGCCATAGCCAGATGAACACCCTCCCCCATTTTTCATTCAGTCTCCATAAAAAACCACACAAAACACCTAAATATTATACTCAAATTGATCCTTGTCGTATCTAGTTTCCTATTTTGCTATTTATTTCATGAGAAAAGGAAGATTTTGGGGAAAAAGAGAAGATTTCATGTTAGATTTTTGAAAACTCAAAAGCCAAGGTAAGCATATTTTTGGGGTTATAATATTTTTCTATGATATTATCGGTGCCCAAAGTTACTGTACAAGTGTTATTTTTGAGTTTTGATTCGTGTATAATTTTCTATGAATTTTTCTAACCAAATACCTACTATAGAACTTAGAGCAAGAAGGAGAGAGGCAATCTAAGGGCAAAGAGAAGTAGTAAAATAGTATCTGGACACCAAGAAATCACTCTATAAGTGTATTTAGTAAAATATGTGTGCACATTAATTGTTTATGCCTTTTTAGTTTGAAAACCTATTATGGAGGTTATAGTTCTAGTAGTTTAAATTATCTAAAATAATTTTGATGTCATAATAAAGTTTAATATGCTAATTAAGTGAAAACAATGGAGAAATGGTGATAAAATTAGTGTATGGATAAAATGCATACTTGGTTGTATATTATGTAATAAAGGGCAAAATGGTAATTTTGCACATTATGTGTAAAATGCTTATAATTGAGCTATATTTGGATAATTAATTATGTAAGAATAATGTTTGATGGAAAAGAAATGCACTATGTTGAAAATGTGGTACATTGTATGTGTCAAGTGTGTATGCAATTTTTATGTGCATGTACTGAATGTAATTAAGCATAAGTTGCATTGTATGTATAATTAGGATGTCAATTATGATTATGATATATAAGTTCTAAAATAAGAATTATGTATGGAACATAATTGTATCAATGAGGTAAAGAAAGATACGAATGTGATTACATGTCATTTAATAAGAACATGTAACATAAAAATCATATAATGTGAATAGTCCAAAGCCTATATGTGTTAGCCAACCTACTAGTTAGGTTGATTGGTCAACTAGGGAATTAGCAGCTGCTAGATATTTGGTATCATTTTCATGCAGGTACGGCCACTGATAGGTCTACTTAGGCCACCACACATACAAATATCGTATATTGCCATAATCCATTATACATTGAGATATCATGATTATTTATGAGGGTGTGGCCACTAGAAGGAATGATAGAACCACAACAACATGATCACTGCACATTATTGATAACATGTCATGCTAGTGCAACGACTGTTAGGTCCAAAATAAGGGCCACTGCATACTATGATTCGGATGTCTTGTATTGGGATTTGTGTCTGTCAGATATAGGTTAGTCAATCAATTAAGTAATGGAAATTATG
>CANXYI010943734.1:0-12748 GCA_948208565.1 Hura crepitans | reverse complement strand
TGACCCGAAAAGCTCGTGGTGCGACCCAAAATGTGAAAAAATGGGAATCTATGGTAGAAGCAGAGGGCTTAGGCCGATAAGCCCAAGCTTAAAGCCCGACACTGATTCCAATGGGGTACGGGGGTGAAGCCCTCACGGTATAGACCTGTTCACCTTTTCAGGCCTATGATGATAACCAAAGACAGGCTCAAGCAACATGGCAAGTAACCTAAAACCCAAGTTCGCATGGACTAACATGGCACCAGTCCATACAGACTTATGGCTATAAGATCTATATATACTAACCCAAAGCCCACGGACAAATATAGTACAAGTCTGCATAGACTTACTACTATAAGGTTCGCACGGACTAACTCAACCTAGCCCAAAGCCCATAGACCAATGTGGCACAAGTCCGCATGGACTTACTATTATGACGTCAGTGTGGACTAACCTAACCATGCCTAAGTCTGTGCAGACTAAGCCATATAGGTCCGTACAGACCTACCAACATAAAACTTCCAGATGTGCAAAATTCCTATTCAAGCACTGATTCCTAATCCTATTAAAACTCTAAACGGGAAAACTATTCACCAACCTTTTAAATACCCTTCCTATCAACCTATTTTAGGGAGGAGCTTAAGAGGTAACAACAAAGAGAAACACACACAACACATAATTAAAGACAAGTGGCGTAAGTTCCACTGTACTAGCCTTAAGCCATCACTAAAATTATTCTTCCAAAACCTAACCATTGTCGTGTTGCTTGGTGTTTACTTTAAGGTAAGATCTAACGCTCCTTTCATCATATTCATTCATTTATTTGAGTTGTTTGTTTAAACAATGATCTCCCATGATTAATTGTCAAGTGAGGTGGTTCTATGTAATCCCCATGACATTTATAGGAGTAAGTTAACCTCTCAAATCTATTTAATAATGTTCTAATCGTTCATGTAATTTTGTAATCACATTACATTCTAAAACTAGCATCTAGGTTTATGCGGGCCTATTTTGAATGACAGAAGGTCCGCATGGACCTATAAATTGAATATGTATGCGGTATAAGGTCTGCACAGACCTATTAATTGAATATATATGTAATATGAGGTCCGTACGGACCATGGTACTATAACAGTAATATGTTTGCCCTGTCTATTATATTTTAATGTATTCTGTTGACCATGTCAGCATGCTCTCATATCTATATCATGTTGCATGATCATCATGTTCCTCAATATGCATGTCATTAGTATTCTGGAATTAATGTAGATCCACACGGACTTCCTATCATAAGGATCATAGTCTGTATGGACATACTTGCTTCATTCCTATATATTATGCTATTTAGTCTGCATGGGCTCCCTCTCATGAGGAACATAGTCCACACGGACATTATCTCTGATTTCTAGTTTTGACATATATTCATATTTTGTCCTTATTATGTGTCATTTTATATGCTCTGCATCTAGTATCATTTAACCTCTTTCTTTAAGTTGTATGCAAGTGACCTATCTCACTAGAGTGGAGGTCCGGACGGACATAATACCTATTTTGGGAAGTAGTCCGCACGGACTAACATTAATGCCTTATATAGTCTACACGGACTAATCGACATATAAATGAGACCATCCTAATGCCTTGTTTTATTTCTTTTGGTTCTGTACTTATTATTTCTTCTTGTCCATTCTGGGTTGTAATAGGTAGTAAATAACCTATTTTGCACGTTAATTGTTTAACTTTCACATCAAATGATTTATACATAATTAATTGGTATTTTTTAATAAAATAGATTTGTATTTCCTTAATCAAAAGTCATATGAAAAAATGTATTTTAATAAATGCCAATCTCCTAGAGATGGGAGTTAGGTAATTACTACCAATTCCTATTGAATTATGGGTAGTTGTCAAGCCACATAACGATTAAACAATAACCCGCTTTGTGGATGTACAATTTACATTCTTTAAATATTGTTATTTACTTCCATACATGCAAAGGTGACATAAATGCTTTAAATATACCACATGCTTATGTTGATAAGAGATTGATAAAAATTACAATATACAAAGAAGGCATATTATAAGGGCATGAATAAGATCTAAAATTTCAAACCTTTTTGGTACAGAAGATCAAAGGTCCTGGTGTAGAGGCTAGGTGGTGACTCCACTAACCACTTTCATCCCTAGTAAAAATATCATAATCTCTACAGAATGAGACTTGGCATAATTTAAGGATGGGTGACCTACGAGATGTTGCACGCTTTGTCTGTTTCCTTTGAAAATGGATATGGGGTGTTACATGTAACCTAAGGGAAGTTGCTAAGCTTAATTATACAGGCTTATGGTTTGGTAAAAAGGCTTATGGCTCCCATAATCAGTGGTCCCTCCTAATGGGTCTTTCCAATTAAGGATAATAGCAACTAATTAGTTTACCTTTTCATATACTCGAATGTATAAGGCCTGTGAATGATAGATATGCTAGCACGTCTCTATTCATGAATGTAAAATGGAGTCATGGTTTACAACACAATTAATGGTAAAAGCTACATAGTTCATATAGGATGCAATGCATGGGTTTGATAAAAATTAAAATATTAGATGGCATACTATTTGGGGAGTTTCAGATTGAGATTCTCACTTCTTAATGGAGTTGCCACTGTCGAGATTATGTATTTTTACTGGGGATGAGAGTAGTTAATGGAGTTGCCATTTGGCCTTAATGCTAGGACCTCTGGTTTTCTATACTAGAAAGGTTCAAAATTTAGATCTTATTTATGCCCTAATAATTTGCCTTCTTAGCATATTGTAACATTTATCAATCGCATTTCAAGCAAGCATGCAATGTATTTAAAGCAATTTATGTCACCTTTCTATGTATAAGAAGTAAATTGCAATATTTGAAGCATACAACAAGTATATTGTTCATCCAGAAAAGTAGGTTATTCATTAGTTGCAGTGCGACGTGACAATAACCCGTAATTCCATAGGAATTGGTGATAATTGCCTAACTCCCATCTTTAAGAGATTGGTCTTTATTAGAATACATTTTTAATGTGACTTTGGATTATAGAAAACATAAAACTATTTTGTCTAAGAAAACACCAATTAATTAGTTTAGAAAAGCATTTTAATGTGAAGTTAAGGTTTTACTTGTAAAATAAGTTATTAACTACCTATTGCAACCTAAAAATAAGTAATGAAATGGAAATAGTATAAAACAAAAGAAAATAGTCCATAACAAAAAGCTAGTCCTACTTGTGCATCGTTAAGTCTGTGCGGACCCTATATAGCTAGAGCATGTGTCTATGCAGACTCTTCCTTATAAGGCATATTATGTCTATTTAGACCTCTACTCCAAAGAGAAAGTTCACTTACTTAACACTCAGGAGAAAAGGTTAATAATACCAAATAGAGACTCATAAGGACTCATAAAGAGGAAAAGAAACATGAATAAATGTGAAAACTAGATTTTGAAGTATATGTCTGTACGGATTACATTCCTTATGAAAGAGAGTCTGTATGGACTATATGATAGGATAAACATGATTAACACATATACATCCATACGGACTACGTTCCTTATGATAGGGAGTCTATGTGGACTTTATAACAGTTTTATTAGAGTCCACAATATGCACATATTATGAGATAGAATATTTACACAACATCATAACATCAGAGGATTATGGCAATTTAATAAGCAGAATATATTAGAACATGATAAGATACTATTATTGAATATAAGTCCTTATGGACAACAAATCATACACATGCCAATAACACAAGTCCATATGGACTTTCATCATGCTTATATATAGGTCTGTGTAATTACGATGAAAATTAAAGAATAGTTATAACATAGAAATAGTCAATTTACAATATGAAATAATTTAAGACGTTGACCTACTCCTATGATCAAGGTGGGGATTACATAGAATCACCTCACTTATGATCAATTCTTAGAGATCATAGGTCCATCAAAATAGTAAAAATATATATAGTGAGAGGCCTCAAATCTTACCCTTGTAAGTGGACATCAAGCAATAATGCAAAATGTAGGAGTTTTGGAAAAGTAGAATTTATGTGTGGGCTAATAGGACTAGTAATGCAATTCCTCTTTAAAGTTCTCACCTAAAATCATGGATAAGGGTTTTTGGCTACTCAAAAGTGCTTCCCTTTGAGCTTCTCCCTTTTTACCTCCCTCTATTTCATACCCTTAAAGAAGGTATTTATAGGCTTAAGGTTAAGATATCTCATTCCAAGGTGGTAGAATCCTTCTTAGACTAGGATTCAATGATTGAATAGGAATCCTATAGTTTTAGAAGTTTTTACGTCTGCAAGTCTATATGGACTTATTCAACTATGTTCATATGGACTTAGTCATGGGGTTTCCCATCAATCCATGGGCTTTAGGCTAGGTTAGATTTAGTTCATGCAAATATGGGCTTTGTGCTCAACTGGTCTAGGCTGGCTATGGTGCAGACTTTATAGCATTAAGTATTGATAGACTTATGCCATGTTAATCCATGTAGACTTATTTTCTAGGTTGCTTACCTTGTTGCTTTTGCCTACCTTTGGTTATCATCGTAGGCCAAAAAGTGAGGCATTTATAGTCACTTAATGTTCTTTAAGTCAATAAATGGTTGGCTATAAAATATTTGCAAAATGTATGATTAAGTGATTTGAATTCAAAATAATAATATGTATATGAGATATGTAATTCATATTTAATAATGTAATAAAGTGATAACCCATATGTGTTAGATAACCTACAATATAGTTTGATTGGTTATCTAAGGAGGTAGCAACTACTAGGGCACTTTTATGTCATTTGTACACATATATGTAATTTTTTATATCACTTTATCAAAAATCAAGTACAGCCACTATGAGGTCTAATAAAACAACTGCACAAAATCATATGTGGGTGTTACTATTAGGAGGTTCAACATGACTAATACACATATATTAATGACATTGGTAATTATGCAGGTGCAACTACTAAGAGGTCCTATAGAACCACTGCACATATTATAAAGTAGATACTGCCACCAGGAGGTTCAATAGGGCCACTTCACACTTATGTTTATGTGATATGCTAGTGCTATAACCATGATGCCCAAAATGTGGGCCACTACACATTGTGATCTTGATAACTAGTATTAGGATTATTGTCTGTTATATATGGGCTAGTAAACTAAAAATGGTAGTATGTGATGTAATGAGTAATTAAATAATAATTAATTCAAGATAAAAATGTATATGAGGGATGAAAATAATCATAAAAAATAACATATTATGAGAGCAACAAATAAAAAAGTGGTAACCAAGTAAGGAAATAAGCATGATATATTGAATTGAACAATAAAATTTAACTAATTATGTAACAAATAGGGCGTGATAATGTATTGGTCTATTTCATAACTCATATTGTGTGACAATGCAAGCTAAATGTGAATATATGTGCAAATGTGAACATATTTTATCAAATACACAACTAAGATTTATGCTTAATGTATTGTGTTTTAATGCATTGGTTGTAAATAGATAGTTTTAGTTAATCCTCAAAGTAGTAGTGTAGTGGAGCTAGCTTCAATCTTTTTGTAATGCCCAAAGAATCCTAATGTTATGGATAATACTTCCTGGTATGTGAATAGCTTTTCTCAAGGTTAGGGGTACTAATTCTACTCAATGGAAAAATTAAGTATAACATGATTATGTGTGAAATTTGAACTCAAAATAAGGTCGTTTAGGTGGTTAAAATGACATTTATTTTTTTATGGTACTTTCATGTGAACAGTGTCCTAGTTTTAGCTAAACCATAAAATAATTAAATATTGCTCAAAAAATTTTAGGATTCATATGACTTGATAATTAAAAATTCTAATTAGCCTTTTGGTGTTCAGGAAGTATTTTTACTTAAACCGGGTATTATAAAAGTAGCAAATTAATTTGATTTTTCTTTTTTTTGAGCTCTACTTTTTAGAGGTTTATGGCGTATAAATTAATTTAATTTTTTCATGTCAATTAAGGTTAAATCAAGGTTAAAGAGAAAGAGAAATAATAGGTAAAAGAGAGGAGAAAATGTAAAATAAAAATGATTTTTTTCAAATAAAATAAATTAGGACAAACTTTTTAATCTAGTAAACATTTCACAAAAACCTCATCCCTCTCTCCTCTTCTTTGGGTCAATGACATGAATGGAGCTCTTCCTCCATTTTTTATTTCTCTCCCCTCAATTTAAAATCATTTTCCTCCGTTTGATCCTAAGTAATGAGTCTCCATGGCCTTTAGGACCCATTTTTTATAGAAAATTTGAAGAAAATTAAAGGATATTCCCCAATTTCAATCTTAGCGAGTAGTGACCAACTTCAATTTGTTTAACAATTTCCAATCCCCAATATTTTTATTATGTTTCAATAATGCCTAGGAGTCATTTTATATGGTCAGATTAATTTTTAATACATGTATGATTTATTACAAAATTTAACGAAATTAATCTATAACATGTAATTGAGAAAATCGACAAGTCACAAGACAAAGGGAAAGCAAAGGTGTAGGTAGTCCTTAAGAGTGTTTTACAAGTCTCTCAGTATGTGTAATTAGATTAAATTGTGTCAAATTAATGAAATGTCCTAATTTACATATTATTCCTATATGTATAATTATATACTAAATGCTTAAGTGTGTGTAATTAATGGCATTAATTATGTTGTATGATGAAAAAGATGTGTGATGATGCATTTATGATGCTTGAATTATGTAAAATTAGTGTTGAAGCTAAATTATTCTTATGGTGTACATATGTGCATTATGTTGTAAAAGGGGTTTATTTTGGTGTATATGCATATTTATATATTTAAGTGGATTTATATAAGTTTGTATCCATGTTAGTTGTATATTGAAGTAGATTAATTGATGAGTATATCATATGAAGTGTGTGAGGACATTATCTCAATATAGGATGTTAGTTATACAAATAGTGAATGATTATGCCTAAATGAGATTTTTATGCTTGCCTATGACTTAAATGCATGTCATATGAGATATTTTATGTGCTTTTGATGTATAATGTGATTTGAATGAATAAAAGCCATAAGAATAGGTGTGTGGCTAAATGTGTATTAAAGCATACATGTATATATGTGATTTGAATACACATGTTAATGATAAAGTATGCTTATATATATGTTCGAGTGCACAGGTAGGCATATAATGAGTCATGTATGTTGGATGCATGGTGGTCAAATGCCCATGGTGTATATTGTATTTTTTAAGGCATTATAGCTATAAATGAATAAATAAATGGTAGAGTATGTGAGATAATATACATGTGGTTTGAAGGTAAGTATTATGTTTTAAATTCTTCATCTAAATGGCTAATGACTTGAAAATGGATATGTATCTTTGAATTGATACTTGATAAGAGAAATACATGAACATAAAAGTATAATGTTTATGATCACAAATAAAATGGTGTCTAAAGTGAGATTATGCATGAGTAATACTTATCTATCATGTAATTGAATATTAGTATGCTTGAAAGTACGTGTAATCTTTATGAGGCATAAGGTAAATGTGACCATGATGAAAATATTGAGTATATGTAAATACCATGGCCAAATGGTCTTATATGTGGCAATAATATGGTTAGAACATATTACATACCTAAGTGATGTATTACAATATCATGTAATGCCATGATTCGTTTTATGATAAAAATTTGGCATAATGGGTCATGGATGCATTTATACTATAATGGAGTAAATTTGGCAATTTTTATGACACAATGGAATAAATGAAACTCATAAGAGCAAGTGGAATGTTGTAAACATGTGATACTTATGTATGCATATATATAGCCTCAAGTATGTACTTTTGCAAAACATAATATGGTTAAATGGAAAAATAAGGCTTATCTATAATTTTCCTAATTTAGTCATTTGAGCTTAAATAAGATATTGGCTTTAAATTAGACTATTAATTGCCCATATGAGAAATAAACTAGTATGTATAGGTTAACTAGCCAATTAGGGAGTTTATAGTAGCTACTAGTGTCCCTCGATGCCTAGATACTTTATTCCACAGGTCTACTAAATGTCTAACCCATAGGTTTATACTTTGTTCTTTAGATCTATGTGGTTGCAGATGCCGTTAAAGTTCGATAAGGTCACTGTACATACCCATATGCCGGTGTAACAGTCATTAAGGTTCAAGAGGGCCATTGCAAACATATATAAGTGCAATAGTCGTAAGGTCCATAATGAGGGCCATTGCACACCATGATCTTGTTATCCATAGGATAATTGTCTTACTAAAAATTGGGTATAATAAAACAAACTAATGTAACTTAATCACATAATACATATTGATATCAAATGTGGTATGACCTTGTCAATAATGCAAGATATGTGATAAGTCTTGAGAATTATTTATTTCATGAAAATGTAATAATGCATGTTATGGCTAATTTGGCATTTAATGCCACTTTGTGAATGTTATGAATTATTTACATTTTATATGTTGATATAAAGGCATAAATACACAAATTAATTTGATTACACCATTAAACTATTGCTTCGAGTATTATTTATTTTATGATCCATAGATAAATAGATTAGTTGAGCAAAGGCCTAGGAGTTTAAGATTACTAAGAGAAGACTACTTCTTTTGGTATTATTTTGGGATTTTTGTATCTAGAATTATGTGATGTATAGCTTAAATACTCATGAGATCTATATAATGGGAAATGGGCCTAAACTATGTTTGATTTAATCTTTTTAAATTTTTTGGACTATAAAGTGTTAAAAAGTTGATTTTATATTATCCTATTGTATGATATCTCTTTTTGACATTGAGATAGACTTGAATGTGTTATGGTGTGCTATTTAAGTAATTAGAGGATAATAGGAGTTGGGAAAATGATTGAAAATAATTATAGAACTGCCATTTTAACTTGTAAGTTACTTTTCTTTTTTGGGAAAGTGTTCTAGTACAGCTATTATGTTGTCAGATTTTCTAAACAAAGATTCTCAAAAGTGAATTGTAACTATGGTTTTGAAAAGCTTTTGGTACCCATATTTTTATTAGTCTATTCATGTGATAAAAATGTGTTTTTAACATAAAAATTTTGGATAAGGTTTTTTTGAGTTTGGATAATGTGTTAGTCTGCGAAATAGTTATTCGAGCTCGACAATCGGTCAGTGACTAGACTGGCTAAGGGGTGTCATATTTAATTGTATCAGAGCTTTAGTTTAGGCATTCATAGTTGACATATGAGTGCCTTATAATATAGTGTGTACATCTCATAGTTTATGATATCGAAGCTTTCGACTTGTTCTTTTACTAACAAATGAGATGAGTGCTCTGGCACATCATAGTGAGAAGGAAGTCGAGAGTTATACTTTGACAACCTTAGCAATGAAGGGTCGTAGAGTTGCATCTGCTTTATGTAGTCCTATAGGGTCTACAACACTAGAAAGACATGCTCCATCAATATTTCTATAAGAGATATTACATTTGTTAAGAAAGGATATAGCTACTGCTCCACCAATAGCACAGCAACCAAAGGTTCACTTAGCTCTTCAAAAAACCAATCTAGAAAGAGTTACAAAGATGGGAGCAAAGGACTTCAATGGAAAAGGCACGGTAGAGCCTAGAAAGGTAGAGTACTAGTTAGACCATATAGAGAAGATCATGAAGAAGATAAGGTGCACCCTAAAGGAGAAAGTGATATGTGCCATATCACTTTGACAAGAAGAGGCATCTAATTGGTGGAATGACATGACTAAGTACATGACCGAGAAGGAGATTACAAGGTACTTCTTATCAATAAAAGAAGTACATCATAGAGGACTATCTAAAAGACATAAGGTAGCAGTTCATGGATCTGAAGCAAAAATAGAAGCCTATTGGGGAGTATGAGAAAGAGTTTACCATGCCTAACACATATGCTAAGGACACCTGTAGACATTGAGTTTCGGGAGCTCCTAGGTTCGGTTTTCCTAATGATGATAAAAAGGAGAAAAAAATCCTAAAAATTGGATTCTTTTCGAGTTCAAATTAAAGATCTCAAAAATTTTCCTTAAAAAAAGGGAGAAAACGGCCGTTTTGGCCACTAAAACACCCGTTTGGGCCACTTGGCTCGAAACGGGCATTTCAGCACGCTAAATGCCCGTTTGGGCTGTTTTGGCCCAAACGGGCGTTTCTGCACACATAACACTCGTTTGGGCTGTCTGGCTCAAAATGGGTGTTCTAATGCGCAGAATGCCCGTTTTCACCAAAACGGGCATTTTGTGGCCAAAAACGGCCGTTTTAGATGTTGCACTCAAAACGGCCATTTCAGCAATGAAAACGCCCATTTTCACCTGCCTGAATGGTCGTTTTGACATGTATAAAAACCAATCTACTCATTTTGAGTAGGGTTAGTCAATTTTTAGAGAGAGAAAATATTTTTTTGGGAGAGAAATATACAAAAAACACAAAAACACCATTTTTGCTTTACATTTTGGATTTTTTTGAAGTTTCAATCATCAAATTCAATTTTATCCGAGACCTTTCTGAAGGCAAATATACCAGTGTGTTGACCAACCCATTTTTCGTTTATTTTTCAGTCTTTTCCTTTTCCATTTTATCCATCTACCAGTTAGATGTGGTAAATTAATTTGTACATTTTTTGCATTAGTGAGATTGCATATTTTCCTTTATTTTCTGTCCATATCTTTATTTTGCTTCGCACTAAAAATATTATTTTTGGTCGTTTGGGCTGATTTTATTTCCCTCTTTCTATTATCCATCTATTAGTTAGATGTGGTAATTTATTTGGGCTGATCTATATTTTTGTGATTGTCTATTTTATTTATTTCCTATCTATCTTTTTATATTTGGTTTGCATCAAAAATATTATTTTTTGGTTGTTTGTGCTGATTTTATTTTTCTTGGCATTTTCCATCTACTAGTTAGATGTGGTAATTTATTTTATATTTTTGTGCCCTTTTGTTTTTTTTATTTAATTTCTGTCCAATTTTCTATTTTTCATTTGTATACTAATGTATTATTTCTGTGATCGTCTTGCGAGTTACCTTGATTATTTAAGGGCTATTTGCTTATTTGTTAGATTGTATTTTAGGCCTTCCAAAATGTAATTTTTATTTATTTATTTATTTGGTTAGAGTGTATTTTAGGTAATTGCTTTGTAATTTATTTTCTCAGTCGAACAATTTCCCTGTTTATTCCATGAATGCTATAATAACTTAGGAAAATAATTTTTCATGCGAATGGAAAAATAACTGAAAGATTTCTATTTAATTAATTAGTGTTTTATTAATAAAATTGGGTTTGATTTTTTTTAATAAAAGTCACAAAATTATTTCCTAATAATTAGGATGTGAGAACCAAAGTTCTCAAAATTAAATCCATTACCCGATTTATGTATGACATATCAAATTTCAATCCTGAAATATTCCATGTGTACCGAATTAGATAGAAAAATGGTTTTACATGTTAAAATAAATAAAAGCCAGGATTGTATTTTAACCCAATAAATTGGTGTTTTGTTAAATGTAATAAATTTCGATTCTTTCTCAATAAAATCCACAATAATAGCATTCACTTCCTAAAATAAAACTCTTTGAGAACCAAAGTTCTCAATCCTCTCTTCCAAATAAAAGTCACCATAATAAATCTGATTTTTACATATTAGCATTTGAGAACCAAAGCTCTCAAACCCATCATTCAGTTTTAATAAAAATCATTATAATAAATTTCTTTTCAAAAATTGGCATGATAGAACCAAAGTTCTCAAAATAAATAATTGCTCGATTTCATGTATGTGATTTGGATTCCAAGCACCCATTTATCTTCTATAAATATATTATGTTCTATAATTTATTCTAGGTGAATGCTTGATTTAACTTAAATGCAATATATCACTTTAGAAAAGGAATAACGTCATAAATCCAAAATGAAATTTCGTATTAATTTGAGATATAAATAAGAGTAGGGTTCCAAACTGCTCTGGTTTTAGCCCTATAAGGTATTTCTATTTCTTGATTATGTCGGGTGGCGACTCCTACCTTGTGGTGCCCATCCTTACACCCTTCTAAGATAATAAAAAAGGGGCAACCTTAGATTCCTTTAGCCTCCTCCTCATCTATCGAGACTCGAGGAGTTAAGGCTTAAGTTGAGTCTTAAGCTACTTCAATTTAATCATACTTACGAAAAACAAAAAAAGGTCCACGCGAGAATAGTGGCAACTCCACTGGGGAACACCATGAGACCATGCTTTGAAAGTACCTCAACTTAATATAAAACTTTATAATTTGGATTTATGATTTTGTCTCTTTTCAAAATTGAATTCCATGATAGAGCCTTAGAATAAGTTAGGCAACCTTTTTATACCCTGATGTCACTTTGAAGCATCAACCCAATTTCACTCAAATTGGAAGATTGTCATGAGTGGCATCAAATCCAAGCCTTATGCCTATAAGGTATATGAAATGGTAAACTGATCGGTCGCATGCTCATGACAAGATAGACCTATCATGGAAAGACCATGCTTGGATGACCATAAATGGCTTGACTAAACCATCAACCCATGTAATGACCAATAGCAATTTCCCTTAGGCACCTTGGTGAATGATGCATTGTGTGCTATGTGGGCCAATATACATGAAATATGACTTAATCATCTTGAAATGCCATTGAACCCATTAGGCCTTTTCTAACTAGAATGGGCAAAACCCTGCATTTTGACTTGATTGAGCATATCCAA
>CANXYI010943715.1:0-10523 GCA_948208565.1 Hura crepitans | reverse complement strand
TTGTATTAGTGACTAATGTTAGTTTTGGGGGACCAGAAGGGTCCAAAAGTGGAGTTGGGGATAAGAGTTGTTTTAGAAGTGTTTTTTATTTAGGAAAATTTTGGGACTTTCACCTGTGTAGCCGTTATACTACCTGATTTTCTTTGAATGGTTAACAGTCATAATCTGGTGTTTTAGCATACTAAGATAGGCAGTAATAAAAGATTATTCAAGAAGAAACACTAAAGGGTTAAGTTAGGTTAAAGTTGCTCAAATTTGTATAAGTGTTAAATGATGGGTCCCTAGGGAAATCCAAAGATAGGTGACCTCACGAGAAGTAGTGCTCTTTGCTTATTTCCTTCAAGAATGGGTAAGAGGTGTTACAAGTAAAGTGGTATTCAAAAAACTAGGAAATCACTTTATAAGTGTATTCAGTAAAATATGTGTACACTTTCCATGTTTATGCATTTTCAAGTTTGTTTATCATTATAGAAATTGTAAGTTTAGTAGTTTAAATGGTCTTAAAATAAGTTTAATGTATAATAAGATTTAATATTTTCTAAATAAGGGAAACAATATAGAAATGATGATAAAATATATGTATGGAAGTAATGTATGCTTGACGGTATGTTATATGTAAAAATGGCAAAATGGTAATTTTGAATAATATGCTTAAAATGTGTATAATTA
Organism: Hura crepitans; assembly: GCA_948208565.1. Classification (NCBI taxonomy): domain Eukaryota; kingdom Viridiplantae; phylum Streptophyta; class Magnoliopsida; order Malpighiales; family Euphorbiaceae; genus Hura; species Hura crepitans. The sequence continues at coordinate 9,854 of CANXYI010943715.1, read as the reverse complement.
TTCTACATTTGGATAATTAATCACGTTAGAATAATGTTTGATGGCAAAGAATTCATTATGTTGAAAATGTGGTACATTGTATGTGTGTTATGTGTATGCATTGTTGTGTGCACATGTATAGGTTACATGCCAGATGTAATGAAACATAAGTTGCATTTTATGAATAATTATAATGTCAATAATTATTGAGGAACTTAAGTTTTCAAATGAGAAATATGTATGGATCATAGTGGTATCAATGAGATAAAGATAGATATGAATATAGTTACTTGTTACGTGTAAAGATCAAGTAACATAAAATTGTGCAAAGCAAAGTGTTAAAAGCCCTTATGTGTTAGACAACCTATTAGATAGGTTGATTGCTCAACTAGGGAGTTATTAGTTGCTATGTATTTGGTATTATTTTCATTCACATATAGTTGTTGTCAGGTCTATTTGGGCCCCCACAATACATATATCATATATTGTTATAACCCATTATATGTTAATATATCTTGATGATTTATGCAGGTGCAGCTACAAGCAGGTCTTATAAAACCATTGCATAATTTCATGTAGGTGCAACTATAAAGAGGTTTAATTAGATCACTACAAAATTTATGATAACCTATTATGCTAGTGCAATAGCCATTAAATCTAAAATATGGGCCACTACATGACAAGATGATGATGTCCAGTATTAAGATTCATGTCTATCATGTATAGTCTAGTGAGTTAATTAAGTGATGTAAAATTAAGTGTATTATAAAATGAACAAAAGTGTTGATAAATGTGAAATGAAAATGTATATGATGTGAATGGATTAATTTAATGTGATGGCAGTAAACAAGTAAATAATATGCATAATAGAGTGTGTGAAATTGATATGTTATAGTTGTATAGTGTTACATGCTTAATGTGCATATGTGTGCATTTATGTGTAACCATATTTTATTGAATACATTACTAATATTTATGTTCAGTGCATCTTATTTTTTTAACCATAGGTAGTAGATAATCAGCCATAGCTAGCCTTGATAGTAGTAATACAGTGCAAAGGAGCTGTTCACAAGTGTTATGGTATATTTTGTTTTATATAGTGTGATGTAATATTATAAATAGATATTACTAATATGTAAATATAATAGGACTAGAATATCGTGATAGGTTTTATGATATGGTATGTTGGGATGTAAACCTATATTATACAAGTTATACTTTTCTAACTTGTATATGTGTGGATGAGTTTGCATGTTTTGATATAACTACTTAGGAGATTGAGTTAAGGACTAAAAAGGTCTAGGTTATTGGTTGATGCTTGAGATGATATAAACATGTTAGTTTCTGTAGGTTTTAATTTGGGATATGTATACATACAGCCATTATGCTATTGAAATTTTGTTGTAATGAGATAGTTAAGATAATATGTATGATTTTCATATAAAAGGTTTTTTATGGAAAAAGTGGTAAAATAAAATAAGTTTGTTTTCATGTCATCTCTTATTCAAATGGTAATGATTTGATAGGAGGTGTCACAATATGGCCTCCCTTGTTCGGATCCAACTATCGAGTTGAGGGAGAGGTGTTACATTCAGTGGTATCAAAGCTTAAACTTAGGAATTTCTATGTGTATTAGATTACATATAAATGTTATAGGGTTGATATTTATATAAATCACATGAAATTGCATTGCTTGGGGCTGATGTTTATTTCTTAATATGGATTAAAGATAAAAGAATTGAGGTTGCCAATTATTGAATAAGAGGAAGTTCAAAGTCATGCCCCAGCAATAGTTACTGAGATGGCAAGAGAAGAAGCCTTAGTGCCTAATGATGCAGCATAATCTGCATTTTCCCTATGGGTAAATGTATAAACACACATCTATAAATGTAGCAAATAACTAACTTATTGAGATAGATGATTGCAACAACTATTCCATAACAATTACTAATGCTATAACCACTAGTACAATAGTAATAACCATCATAGGCACTCTAAATAATTAATCTAAAATGAGTTAAATAGATGGTTGCCATTGTTTTTAAAGGGGTAGATATAAATGATACATCTAATGTGGAATAATGGCTAGAAATAACATAAAAGATTCAGGATCAACTGAAATGTACTCTAGGAGAGTGTCAAATTTGTGCCACATTATTATTATAGGCGGAGCCATTTTTTTAGTAGAAAATAGTTCTAGAACATAAGGCTATTATATTTGTGACTTGGAAATTTTTCTTATAGGAGTTTAAGAAGAGATACATCATACAGACCTATGTAGAAAAGAAGAGACAAGAATTGCTCAATGTGAAAAAAAGGGGACAATCAATTGCAAAATATGAGAAAGAGTTCTTTAGATTGAGTAGGCATGCAAGAAAGATAATCCCTACTAAGGAAGATAGATGCGTGAGGTTTGAAAAAGGCCTCAACATAGAGATTAGAATATAGATGGTAGTGAACAAGATTAATAACTATACCAAGTTAGTCATAGTATCATAGGCTATAGAGGATATACTAAAATAGTAGAGGGAGAATTTGAAGAAGAAGAGATCTTTCACTACAGGATAGACTAACTCAGCTTTAAAAGTGAATAAGAGATAGAGGGAAAATCTAATTTCTTTATCATTATGAAGAATAGCTCAAACTCTAAGATCTAGGTAGACAGGGTAGTTCAAACTATTTCAGCAGAGATCGGCTTTTAATGTACTAGTCTGCACAGCTAGGAGTACATTACATTCTTGCTAAGAATATGTAAGTAGACATGGAGGAGTTTGCTGAAAAATATTCAAAGTGCATATTATGTATATGGATCCATAGGGCATTATCGAAAATATTGCTCAAAAAACACTTATGACTCCACTCAACTTCAGTCTTTATCACCAGCCCCATCTAGAAGATAAAGGGATAACAAGGGAGATAAAACTAATGGCAGTTGGAGGCCTAGACTAGAATCTAGTTAGAGGATAGAGGCTTAGGCTCTAGCATGACAGTATATTATCAGGGCTTAAGAGGATACATACTTTCTTAATGTTATTACTTGTACATTATATTTCTTTGATTTAGCTATATTGGCATTAACTAATCAAAATATGTATGTATTACACTAGCAGGAGAGAGGGGGTTACAATTAGAATCATTGGACATAGAAATAATGGTCAATAATCTGATAGGACAACATGTCATTATTCATAGAATACGCAAGAATTGTCCATTGATTTCCAAGGATAGACTTTTCCTGCCAATCTTATTGAATTGCCTTTCAACAAATTTGATGCTATACTGGGGATGGATTGGTTGTCTAGACATCATGTTATAGTGGATTGTAGACAGAAGAGGCTTACTCTTTAGATAGCATATGAGAATGAAATCACAATTTTTGGTGAAAGAAATGACTTCTTAGCTAATGTTATTTTTTTAGTAATAGCAACACATAAGATTTGAAAAGATTGTCAAGCATATTTGGCATATAAGGTTAATGTAAAAAAGGTAGAACCTAATATCAATTAGATATTAGTTGTAACAAAGTTTTTTGATGTCTTTCTAGATGAGTTGCTAAGATTACCACTAGAGTGTGAGCTTGAATTTGTTATTAAAGTATATCCAGGCACAACCTCAGTTTCTATTGCCACTTATAGACAGCTACTATAAAATTAAAAGAATTGAAAGGGCAATTACATAAGCTATTAGACCAAGTGTTTCGCCATGGAGTGCGCTAGTGCTATTCACGAAAAAGAATTATGGTATATTGAGACTTTGTGATGACTATAAGCAACTGAATAAAGTGACAATAAAGAATAAATACCCACTACCTAAGATCGATGATTTGTTTAATCAACTCAAGGGATTAGGTGTATTTTTAAATATTAACTTGAGATTTAGGAACTATTAGCTCCAGAAAAAGGAGTCTAATGTGTCTAAAATAGCTTTTCACACAAGATACAAGCATTATCAATTTTTAGTGATGCCTTTTGGGCTGATTAATGCTCTAGGCACATTCATGGATTTTATGAATAGGATATTTTGACAATATTTAGATCAATTTGTTATGGCGTTCATTGATGATATTCTAGTGTACTATAAGACCATAGATGATCATGAATAACATCTCAGACTAGTAATGTAGGCATTGAGAGAGAAGCAGCTTTATGCTAAACTAAGTAACAATTTTTGTTAGATGAAGTAGCATTCTTGGGACATAGTAATTCAACTGAAGGAATCAGGGTAGATCCAAGTAAGATTAATGCTATATTAGAATCAAATCCTTTAAGAAATATGATAGATATTAGGATTTTTTTTGGGATTAGTAAAATATTATAGGCAGTTTGTGAAAGTATTTTCACTGATTATAGCTCCTATAACATAATTATTGAGGAAATATGTGAGATTTGAGTGGGATGACAAATGCCAAGAGAGATTTGACAAATTGAAGACCATGTTAATAGAAGCCCTTGTATTTACACTACTAAAGCCAAGGAAGGATTTTGTTATTTATAGCGATGCTTCCCATAATGGAAGCAGGTGGGTGTTAATGTAGGATGGAAAAGTAGTTGCTTAAGCATCCAGATAGTTGAAGCCTTACAAAAAGAATTATCGAACTCATGGTCTAGAGTTAGCTGCCATTATTTTTGCCTTAAAGATATGGAGACATTATCTTTATAGTGAGAAATGCTACATATATATAGATCATAAGAGTTTGAAATATCTTCCTATAGAAAAGGAATTGAATTTGAGACAATAATGGTTGATGAAATTGATGAAAGATTATGATTGTGTGATTTATTACCATCTATGTTTAAGGTGAATGTAATAGCAGATACATTATGTTAGAGATTTCTATTTACCTTGAAAGCAATGAATGTTTAATTGTAGATGAAAAGGATAGAGCTTTGTTAGTAGAATTACATGTAAAACCAAGCTTGATTCAATGGGTGCAAAAGGCTTAGAAGGATGATAGCCAACTTATACATGTAATGAGTTTGATTAAAAAAAAGGGAAACCTATTAAGCATGAGATTAAATCAAATGGATGATTATATTATCATCATAGTCCATGTGTGCCTGCTGTAGAGGAAATTAAATAACAAATGTTGTAAGAAGTTCATAATTCACCTTATGCTATACATCCCAAGAGTATAAAACTGTATCTTGATTTGAAACCATATTATTGGTGGCCTAGAAAGAACAAAGATGTAGCTAAGTATATGGCTAAATGTCTTATCTATTAATAAGTGAAAGTAGAACACTAGATTCCTTTTGAATTGCTTTAGCCTATAGCAATACAAGAATTGAAATAGGAGAGAGTTACTATGGATTTTGTGGTTAGATGTGTAATTATGGATAGATTGACAAAGACATCACACTTCATTCATATTCAAATGGATTATTCACTAGAGTAACTTGCTCAACTATACATAGGTGAGATTGTAAGGTTACATGGAGTACTAGTATCCTTCATATCAGATAGAGACATGAGTTTCACATCAAGATTTTAGAAAAAGTTGCATAATGCTTTAGATACTCATCTTACATTCAGTACTACTTTTCATCCATAAACAAATGGCCAATCAAGGTAGGTTATTCAGGTGCTTGAAGATATGCTAAGGAGTTATGCTATTGACTCTAAAGGTAATTAGGATTAGTACCTATCATTAGCAAAATTTGCATACAATAATAGTCATTAAACAAGTTTGGGAATGGCACTATATGAAACTTTATATGGAAGAAAATGCAAAACTCAATTTTATTAGAGTGAAGTGGGTAAAAATAAGTTAATGGGACTAGATTTGATAAAAGATGTAGAATAAAAAGTTGAGATTATCAGAGATTGATTAAAAGTAGATTCAGATAGTTAAAAATCATATATAGATCTAAAAAGAAAAAATTGATTTAATATGAAGTGAGAGATAAGGTTTCTCTTAAAGTGTTGGCTTGGAAAAAGGTACTAAGATTTTGGAAGAAGGGCAAGTTGTGTCTAAGATTCATTAATCTATATGACATAATAGAATGTGTGGGACTAGTGGCATATCAATTAGCATTACTACTAGAGTTACATCAGATACATGATATTTTTCATGCTTCCATACTAAGGTGATACAAATCAGATCCTTCCTATGTTATAAAAGCAAACATAGAAGTATAGCCAGATCTATCATATGGAGAAAAGCCATTTTAAATTTTTGCATGGGAAGTGAAAGAATTATGTAATAAAGCAATCCCATTGGTAAAGGTGATATAGAGACATTGCATGTCATAAGAAGTAACTTAGGAAAGGAAGTAACAAATGAATGAGCAATATTTGTATCTTTTTGAATTAGGTAAATTTTAATGATGAAATTTCTTATGAGCGGAAGAACTATAATACCCGTAAAACTTAGCTTCATGAATAGTATTTCTCAAGTTATGATTAGGGTTCTTGAGTATTGGGCCATACTAAAGTGATCTAGAGGGGGGTACTAGTCATGAAACTTCAAAGGGTAAAATAAGGTATGAAATAAAAGAACTAAAAGTAGCCACTAAACCAAAAAATTCTTTTATGTTGATATTCAAGGGAATATGACCTTAGTTTGTGCTATGACATAAAAAGATTAGGATGTGCCTAGACTGACCCAAAAATAACATATGCTAAAAGTTAAAAATTCTAACTAATCAAATGGTGAAGAAATCATAATTTTCTAACAACAGTAAGTATTTCTTTTGAATTTCTTATTTACGGGATTGAAAATTTAAGCATGGTTTCTTCCTTTTTTTAGTAAAAACTTCAAGGAGTACCTTAATTGTGAAATTCTAGACTTTTTGGTGCCTCAAGAAGTCATTTTAGTGATCATAAAGTTTGAGAATAAATTTTTAATGATTAAAAGAAAACTAGAAACAAACTAATCATTAGATCATTAAATGGTTAAATTGTGGCCGTCCATGTGTTAAATATAAATAAGTGATTCCATTTAAGTGTAACACACTAGATTAGCATTTTATCTTCTTCTACCCTTAAAGTGAGTATTTTATCTTCCTTCACCTTATGTTTATTCATTTAAGTCAACTTAATTATCTAATTACTCCTTTTATAGGCTTATACTAGACATATTGCATTTAAAGACACTGGACAGTGCGATGCATCCTGTGTAGTGGCCCATTTTTAGGGCTTAGGTAGCTGCACCTACCTTGCTCGATAGCAGGGACCTATCTGTAGAACACTCATAATATCAGACTAGCAGATAGCAGGGACCCATCTGTAGACCACTCACAATATCTGCGAATCATAGCTATCAATAGAACAAAGGTGGATAGTAAGGACCCATCCATAGACCACTTCTAATATCCATAAATACATTAATAACTGTGTAAGGTACATCATACAATCTCGGCGGCTGTACCTGCCACACATAACCTAGGGCAGTAGGCCTTAGAAGGACTGATTATCTAGCAGCTACTTTATCCCCTAGTTGATCTGTCAATCTATCTAATAGGTGTCTAACTGATGGGCCATTAACCATGTAGACCATATTCATTATTAATTTATCCTTAGGTTACATTTCTAGACCTAATTCACACAAATAATTATGACTTTGCCACTGTCACAAAATTCACTATTCATTTGGTCAGTTTTCGCAACTAACACTATTCTTTGAGTCATTTTCTCATTTTGTGCCTTTCATTACACAAACCATTTAAGTTCCATTTTCAAGGTTTCCTTACATCATTATTTTCACATTGAATCAACTTCATAAAGCATACCAGTTCACCCAAGTTCTAGTCGCATTTTCTCATTTAATTGAGTTATAGTTTTAGGTTCCACAACACCTCATTTTTATGTCATTTTGCTTGCCATTTCTACCTCTCATCTGCCCCTCATTTCTATACTCAATGTGCCATTCACATAGACATACACATCACACACATTTACATACCCCTTTCAGCCATTAGTAGGGCACCCACCTACACAATAATTTCATTCTAATTAAACCTATAAATCTCATTAATTTAAGGTTACATACATTATTATAATGTAATTTTACCTAATTAACATACACATACCCTAAATGTCACACTTTCCATAAAAGTTTCCACACATAAAAAGTAACATACAAGTTAGGCATAATACATTTGAGTTATTCCACATACCTAGGATGTGTGTACACCTCTTTCTCCACTGCTTTGAGCTTTATTTCGAGGGTTTCTCTCACTTGCCTTCTCAAACCCTAAACATAAGCAATTCTAACTTAGAAAAATTCTCAAAAATTAACGATAACTCCAAATGGAATTCTAAAACTAAAGGGATTCATAGAATTCCCTAAACTACCTATACCAAAAAAAAGGGGTTTAGGGTCATTTACTTGATTTGGGCACTTTTCACCCAAGTATGGAAACTTCCCAATTTGGACTCCTTTCTTCAAATTAATGGTCAAATTGACACCTAAGATGGATGGAGGTGTTAATTTTTGGCATTTTTCATGAGATTTTGGGTGGGATTTAAAGAGAGAAAGCTCAAAGAAAATGGAGAAATCCTTAGCTATGGCGTTAGCTTGTGGCTTTTGGTGGGGAAGATGATGTTTTGGTCACATGTGTGGTGTACACACATGTGAAATCTATTATGGGTGATGGGTTAGACCTATTGGATATGTCCAAATGGCCTCCAAACCAATTTTTAGCATTTTTATGTCACTTTTTAGTTTAAAAATTCACAAAATATCTATAAGAATCCAAAACTTCCCATTTCAATTTTAAAATTCTTTAATTAATAGGACTAGGGTCCATGTAAAATTTCAGGTTAAAAGTCAACCATTAACTTTTTGGCATTATTTGCAATCAGAATAAAATATTCAAAAAAATATCTATTGACCTCAAAAAATTCTAATTCCTCCTTCATCATACTCAATAGAATTTTTGAGGTTTAGGGTATGATATTTTCGAGACCATCTGGGCACATCCCGAGGCTATCCGAGCCTAACCTCATTTTATCTCTCTAAACGGTTATTCCTAGCATAAAATGAATTATTGGTTCTACTAAAATTTTTAATTCATTCATTTTCCCTATTTTTAGGCCTGTCAAAGTTTTATGACAAATGTGCCAGTCATTGACGACCCGCACCACAGGGAATATCACTCGTGCCCACCCGATATTGTTCATAAGACTTTGGCTGTCAGGCATTACAATTCTTCCCCCTTAAGAAATTTCATCCTTAAAATTACTTGAAGTAAAGTGGTAAGGATACTGCCTCTGCATCTGCTCCTCACTCTCTCAGGTTACCTCTATCAAGTTGTGGTGTCTTCAAGGCACCTTCACTAATGGGATCTTCTTATTCTTCAGCTGCTTCACTTCTTTGGCCAGAATCTGCACTAGTTCTTCTTTGTACTTCAAGTTTAGTTGAACTTATATCTCCTCACAGCTATTGCATGTGTTGGGTCTGAACAATACCTCCTCAATATGGATATATGAAAGACATCATGTATTTGTTGTAACTCGAGTGGCAAAGCAAGTCTGTAGGCCAACGGGCCCATTCTCTCTATAATCTCATAAGGCTCAATGAATCTAGTTCTAAGCTTGCCTTTCTTGCCAAACCACAGTATCTTCTTCCATGGTGATATCTTCAAGAATACTCAATCGCCAACCTCATACTCAATGTCTCTACTTTTCAGGTTAGCATATAACTTCTGCCTATTATATGCTACTTTGAACCTTTCTCTGATCACTTTAACTTTCTCCTCTGTGTCTCAAACTAAATCTGATCCCACAATCCTACTCTCTCCCACTTCACTCCAATAGAGTGGAGTCCTACATTAGTGACCATATAACACTTCATATGGTGCCATGCCTAAGCTAGCTTGATAGCTATTATTATATGCAAATTCTGCTAGTGCCAAATACTGATCTCAATTGCC
>CANXYI010943566.1:0-10330 GCA_948208565.1 Hura crepitans | reverse complement strand
GCTCTCGACGATCTGCCACTGATGTTGCAAAAGAGGGAAATTGGACAAGATGATGGTGTGGTCCCAATCCACAGGGGAGGCAGAATTAGCAATTTTGGGTTGCATAAGGTTAAAGTGCACGTGTTTGGCACGAATGTATCTGCCGGCGGCTTCCAGAAACATGGATTCATCAAGGCATCCCCAGATGTTCTCGGGAGTGTCAACCAAGTACTTGACCCGACAAGCGATCCCATAGATTTGGAGACGGGCTGGGTTGGGGTTGGTGAATTTAGGGGTTTCGGATACAGGAGATGCTGACAGAAAGCGAATCTTGGTTTGAATTGAAGCGATATTAGAGGAAATGGAGTCGCAGGAAGACTTCATAAGGACAATGGAGTCAGCAGAGTCGATGAGGTCTCGATAACGGTTACCGACCAATTGGCGGAGCTCCTCTTTCTTGTCTTGGATCTGTTTTCTGGTTGTGGCTTCCACATTTCGAATTTCAGATATAGGTTTGGTGCGGAATAGGGTCTCGGCATCTCGGAAGCCTCGATCGTCAGGGGAGGGTGATGGTAGTCTCATGACGAACAAGAGAAGATAGGCAACCCAGCTCAGATGCTGCTGCAGATTACAGAGGGATTTGAATTTAGAAACAAAGTTCGTAATAGAAGAGACAGAGTAGAAGTTCAAATTTCTTTTTCTTTTTCCCTTTTTTTTTTTTTTTGGGAGTGGATGTTTAGATTTCAACAACGTAGAATTTAAGTAAAATCAACTGAGAAGGGCCCAAGAGTTGTGCTTTTCTGCGCCTAAATTAACTGAATTGGGCCGACGCATATGAGCCCCGTTCTGACTAATTATTGTAAGTTCAAACACCCAAAATTTCATCGGATTGGACCTTTAAGTCAACTTTGATCCCAATTGCAAAAAGGCACCCATGCTAATCCCCTTTCAGTTTTACCATCTTTACAAGATCTAAACAATGAAGAGAGCATTGTTTTATTGATAACTGCATGAGCTCTAAGTCTAGGCTATCATTCAATGTATAATATATTATGCCCATGGCATGGGATTTCTAATTTGCAGTTTAGTGGTGAAGAGCTTTTGTTCGTGAATTAGTTTTCCTCCATGCTTTCAATTCAATTGCATTTTTGTGCCTGCACACATACAAAGTTTTCAATAAAGAACGGCACATGCTTCAGAAAAGAGCGTGACAAATGTTTGTGAGATGGAACCAGAAGCAACATGATTTTATTCCAATACATTTTTCAAATGCCATCGCAAATTAGGTAAGAACTGTTCTTAACTCATAACATAAGAATTGGAGACTTCGGACTCGAATATACGTTCTACTGCGAGTAGCAAGAACCAGGTTCTAGAGGGGCTCCTCGGCCAGGTCCAGCTATTGGAGCTGCTGCAACTCCTCTTTGATTCAACAAACATCTGAAATGCGCTAATCTTCCAGTAACTTCCTTTGTGTCCTTAGCAAGCTCATCGTAAGGCGTCCATAGCCGCTCTTCAATCAGAGAGATTTGCAGCAGACAGAAGAATATACTCAATTAAATGTCAAAATAAGGTTCCAAGGTGTACCCTCTGAAAAATAATGAGCTAGATCTAACACTGTGAAATATCAGATTGGAAGAAAAAGCAATTAGACGAGCCAAAACAGAATGCGATTACATCAACGCCCTTCACATCATATGTTGAAATTTTATTTTTAAGGGTTAGAATTTTCCGTTAGAAAGGGAAAAGCTTCAAAGAAAGCATCTATAAGAAACATTTGGTCAATAAGAACAGTAAACTTGCTGCTCAATGAACGATGACATCTATTAGAGTTCCCCTACAAATCCATGTGCCTAAGGCATCTCCCAGGACAACTGAAAAATAAGACTGCCAATCCCATGCCTCATTCCAGCGACAGCAGTCATAATCAAGCATAGCAAAGAAACTTCAGGATGTGGTGGCTATGAGAAATTTGCTAGTAGAACATCACCAAGAACATGATGATTTTGAAGTCGTGGGATAGAGCACCAAATACATCTTTATAACTTTTGTTAATTATGCTCTGTTTTGCATGAACATTATGCACAGGATATAGGTATGCTTATTGCAGCAAACCAGTACAACCCAACTGATATTTTGGAGTGAAAAAACACAAGCTTATTCGTAGTACAATAATTTATATACAACTCTAGGACCTTTTCTAAATAGTAAAGGAGAACTGCACTTGCTATGAAATCCTAAACCTAATAGGAATTTACACATGAACATATTTGCATATTCTGCTATACTACAGCAACAACAAAATCAGCAATTTGAAATGATATTCTTAGAAATAAGATAATGTACATACCTGCTGCTGCAGCAGCACGTGGCCATATGGTTTGCTCAATATTCGATCCATCTACTGTTTCCCCCCACATGCATACCTCACCTCCAATAACTAACTTCTGTTGTTGAGGGTTGGTGATGTTTGCGAGTGGTTCGTTCAAATAGAATTCTTGCCATGTAGTATCCAAGTGATCTAAATACCATTTGTCCTGGTTGCTCACAATACACCTCAACCCAGCAGCAACCACTTTCTCAGCAACACCACTACCAAGCCTGCATGAGAAACATTAACACAAATAGGTTGAATATGGCATCTTTTTGCAATTTTGCAAAAGGATCAGCCCACAGCTTTCGGTCAAATATGTGAAAAGAAAATACCATTTATGTCAAGCACTCCAAAGAGAGTTTGCATAAGTCTTCGCCAACCAGGGGGAGGCATGTTATGGAACAGGTTCCAAGCACACTAGGAGCATTCGGTCAGTTCAATCTGAAACTGGCCAAACCAAATAGACCAAGGTTTTGGGAGGCATAACTGAATTAATTAAACCTCTTAAAGCAAACTAAACCATACTAACCGAAGTAATTTTGGTCGGTTTGATTCAGTTTCTTCAGTTTTGGGCTTTTGGGCCCTTTTTTTTTTTATCTTTTAATTTTTTAGGAAATTGCATCATTTACACCATTTTTAATTATACTTTTAAAAATATACCATAATATTTTAACTTTCAATTACACTTTTTTTACTTTTTTTTAAATTTCTACTTCCAAATACACACCAAACCCCTAAAACCCCTATTTTCCCATCTTTCTTCCATGTCATTGCTAATAGAACTTTTCCACTATCTCCCAAAGCCGTTTTCTAGCTGTTCACCAAAATCACAGAGTTGATTTTACTCCGGTATAACAGTCCATTATACTCTATGATATTAATTTCCAGAGTATTTCGAAAAAAGGTACAACACGGTATAACAGCCCGTTATACCTTGTTATACCAATTTCCAAAGTATTCCGAAAAAGGTATAACAACCCTTATACGATATTATACCAATTTCTAGAGTCTTCTGTAGAAAAATATAACACGGTATAACAGCCTGTTATACCCTATTATAGCAATTTTTAAAGTCTTATAAAAAAAGGTATAACAACCCATTATACCCTGTTAGACTAATTGTCAGGGTCTTCTACATAAAGGTATAACAGGGTATAACAGCCCGTTATACCCTGTTATACCAATTTTCATATCACTCTACACTAGTCTTGATATTTAAACAAACACTTGATGTGCGTTAATATCTAATATGATTTTTCTACTGTAATAGAGTATTGAAAGCAATTCAACTACATGAAAATTAAAAAATTAATTGAATTATAATCTAATTAATCGAATTATACCAATTTTCCAACCGATTCACATTGTTGCAAATGAATTTATGTGGATATGATAAAGTTTATTTTCTAGATTTTGATTTTTTCAATTGCAATCTAATAAGAGAAATTTGGTTAATTGTGCTTACAAAAACTAGATGAAAACATAAACAATGATCTGTTAATGGATGGTTTTATAAAATATAGCAAAAGAACAAAATAAAGGAAAAAATAATTGCAATGAAAAAAAAGAGAGATTCTTAGAGAAGAAGGGTTGTGAAGAGAATTGAATGGAAGTGAAGGGAAGGGAAGGGAAGGGAAGTGGATTAATTTGGTGTGTTTTTTATAATGAAATGAATTTTGGTGTATTATTGAAGTCTAATTCTCTAATTAGTGTATTTATGTATAGCCCCTTAATTTTTTATATTATTATATATTTTTTAGTAGGGTTGACAGCCTTTCATATGTTGAGAGAAGCGCAATTGTGGTACTACCAGATCAAACAGGAAAAGGGGGTTGTGACTTGGACCGAATTTCAAAATTAATGCTCCCTGCATTTCGGATCACCAACAGGCAGCAATCCTTTAGGGGATTTGGTTAGATAAACAGAGACGGTGAAATTTAAATCAGCAATGATTTCAAGAAAAATTAGCATGAGCAAGCCAATGTGTAAAGACTGATCAGCATGTTGGGTTATTTATGGGTGGGTTAGATGATTCGATCAGATTGGACGTCCAAATGCATAACCCAACCGATTTGGCAATGGCTATGAGCTTAGCTAGGGCCTATGAACAGAAACAGCAGGCACTAGGGGTTGAAAGTAACCACAGCAGGGCTTGGCAGGGGTCTCAGGCAGGTTCAGGATGATCAATTGGGCAAGTAGCTTTAATTTAGAAGTGTAATATGTCATCTAATACTTGACAAAATAGCCCAGCACCCTTTATCAAAAGGTTCAACCAGCCTGAAATAGCAGAACGAAGATTGAAGGGATTATGTTACAACTATGATGAACATTATGCAGCATCCCATCAATGTAAGAAGCTATTTTTGTTAGAATTTGATGATCCTGATGTTATTAAGGCAGTCCAAAATGAAAATGGGTAACCAAAAGACACTACCTTTGAACATGAAAAATAACATAAACTATAATCAAGTTTGGAAAATGTATAATGTCAGCTTGATTTATATTCTTCACCTAAATCACATTCAACAAATCAATTTATCAAAGGAGTAGAGTAGAAGAAACATGATAAGCAAAGAATGCTGGAAACTATTTATTTAATACTGATAGTGGAACCTACTAGGCATGCATCATGACTTGGTAACCAAAAGCATAAATCATCAAGGTAACATCAAGAAGGAAATACCAGTTGTGCACCACGGTTTTCCGGCTCAATTTATTGCCAAAATTGTTGAAGGTTTCTTCCCTGTCAAATTTCATAATTAGATTGAAGTTTAAACTGCATTTTATTATCTAGCTATTGTTGATAAAGGTAAATACCAGTTAACAATCTCAAATCCATGAGATAAAGCTATCTTCTGTGCTTGCAAAACAAAATACTGATAAGCTTCAGACTCATTCATTCCATGCTTTTTTAACCTGCAGTTTAGGGGCACAAAAATCAATGCAGTTGTACACTAAACACTGAAACAATACTTTTATTCCCTGATGCCAATATATGTATGTAAAGGTTGGAGAAATATTTATACATTCACGGCACAGCATAAGCATAAGAAAAATGCATTTTTGTCATACTATTAAAGAAATATCATGGGAATGTTACCAGTTCATGATTCGAGGAGTTGATCTCCAACAACCTGAAATAATTCAAGCAATCATATACTCAGTAGATTATCCAGCTCCATAAGGATAGAGGTAGTGGTGAAATATTGTCTTGTTGAAATTCTTAAATGGAAAAGAAAAATCATATATGATTCATCAATTCTAATTACCACTTTTTTCAAGATTATCACCTCAAAACCTCACCAGGGAAAAGAGTGAAATTCTTAGGAGCTAAGACAAGTAGTGACTTCATAGAGAATAAATGCTAATAGACAACGGTCATAAGAACAAACTTAAACTTACTTGTGTCAACTTCGTCACCTCCCAAGTGCACAAATTTAAATTTAAAGATCTTACTGAAATCTGAAATGTGCAAAAAAACATGTTAACCTCTATTTTGTTCCTTCAATCAGGAGACTGAAAACAAAAATGTATGGCTGCTTCACTTTTGTAGCATTTTATCAAATCATAATATAAATTCTAAATCTTAGAAAGGAAGTGACTCATTACCTGAAAGAATCCCATCTATCACTTTAAATGTGAATTCATTGCTCACATCAAGAGGCTGCTGACAGTCCTTTGATGGCCATAGAGAAGGATAGCCCTTCCCCCTGCAACGGAAATAAAAATTTACTATTTAAGTTTCTTGAAGGATATTATGGCACACTCTGATTGTCTATTAAAAAAGATATGGAAAAACATAGTTTTCTTCAGTTTTGCAAGTCTACCATCTAGTTTCCAAAGCCAAGAGTTCTAATTTATGACAATCATGATCATTTTTTTCCACTTTCATTTTTGTAAGCCTTAGGGTTCAAGTGATGTATGTAAATACAAATAATCCTACCCTAACACCATTTTTGCATAATTATCTTCTAGCAAAAGGCAAAGAAGAATTATATGGCTTGAAAGACCAATGAAAAGACAACTGGAACTTCCAGCACCAACAGCTGTTAACAAGTAAGAAAAATAGATGGAGTTTAATTCTTCTAAAGCCCAAGAGAACACATGCACGACTTAATATTTACAAGAATTAAAGTTCAAGTCTTTTTTTTTTCCCCAGCCCCTTTCTCTAAATTCATTTATAAGCAAAGGAGATAAAAGAAAGAAAGTAACTAAGGCACTGTGAGAAGACATGAAATTAGGGCACTGTGAGAAGACACTGAGCATCGAACCCTTTACTTCTTTTTAGACAACCAGTAAATATGTGCTCCAGCAAAAGAAAATTAGGGCCAGCTGGTTATCACATGCTAATTTTAATTGTTTTTCTTTTGTCGGGAAGCATTACTTGAAGTGGAGATTCTTGGATTATTGCAGTAGTCTTGATCAAAAGTTCATATGGTGAATGCACAGCTCACCATAAGGAGATACAAAATTAAGTATTAAACAATTACTACAAAAAAAAAAAAGAAAACAAGAGAAAAAAACAATATTGGAGGGATATAGAAATTTGAATTTTCTAATCTAATTGATAAACCTGCCATATTATGGGAAGAAAATTATAAACTTTGAAACCAAAAGAGTATTCCTACCATGAGAGTGCATGTCCAGGAACATCAATTTCAGCCAATACATTAATTCCTTGCCTCTGAGCATAACTGCAAATTGTTTATACAACATCTAAAGTTTTAACCAAGGAAATACATGGGCAGAAGGTGAAAATCACAAAAGTTACTTGCCTCACAATCTCTGCAGCATCATCAAAAGTGTAACGCTCTGAAACTGAATAAGCACCATTCCAAAGTTTCGGATAAGAAGGTATCTCCAAAGGAAAAGATTGTGTATCAACAATGTGCCAGTGCAACACATTCTGCATGAAACGAATTAATTCATAGCCCATGTAACAAGGTGTATGATATGTTCAATATATCAAGTTTTTCCAGCTCATAAGTCAACTGAAAATATTGTTAATACTGTAGCCAAAATATGTTCATATGTCAATATTAATTTGACCAGCTCATAGCTCATAACCAATTGTAACATGTAATGCCCAAGAAAGATACTGGTTATTTAGCAAAAGTAGAAGCATATAAATAGTTTCTTATCCCACAATCTTCTAGAAAAATGCTTACGCTGATTTCTGTTTAGTATCATACCAGTTTTGCATAGGCCATAGAATCAATCACTTTCTTTATCATTGCTACTGGCTGATAGTGTCGTGAAGTATCTGCACAATTTCATTCATAAGTCAGAGAAGCACATCCGCAAGAAGAAAAACTATATTTGATCATGATTGATAAACCAGATTACACCAGCCAAGGCATCTTCCCTGTAAAGTGGCCGGGATAAACTTCCAGCCATGTCAACTGACTTTATTCCCTTCCTCAAGACACCGACAGTTCAGAAGGCGAACAGCCACCCCATTGAATATATAACTAGTACATAATAAATTATGGCCCTCCATTGTGTAAATAATACTTAGCTAAGATTGTATTTATGAGATTGTGTGTTTCAAAATCAATGAATAAAAAACAATCAAACTTTATTATTAAGATGATAGCCTCTGTCTCCGTCTCTGTGCGTGTGTGTCTGTGAGAGAGAGTAGCGAGACAAACTGCATACCAATCAAGAGCCCCCGGTAAGAGAATCTTGGCTGATCAGTGATAGACCATGGGACCATAGGAACTTCAATCAAATTGGTCACAAAGTTAAAGTGGCATAATTGGCTGAATGTCTGCAATATTTATGAACAATCACAGTTAACAGTGATGATCTTGGATTTGGTATTAATATCATAAAGAGCACTGGCTTTATGTCTCAAAAAACTGCACTTAACCTGAAGCCCATGCAAAGCACCATAAACTGTCTGTGCCTGCAATTTTTGAAAAGCAACTTTTTAGTTGATGAAAGAATTTGACGTGAATCAGAATTCAAAAGTCACAAGAATAGACAATTTAAAATATCAATTTTGCAATAGGTTAAACACAACCAGCATCTCAGCGTGAAGTGTGCATTTAAATTACTTATAAATAACACCTATTTCACAACTATTTACAATCATGGTAATTAGAAATATTAACAAGGGCATCCTAGTCACATTTCCTGTTAAGAACAGTGACAATTTTAGGTAAACCAATAGCCAGTTAAATTTACCCTGCTAGTGAGAGAAAGCAACATTTATCATGATCAGTTTTAATTTTCTAAACTATATTCCTTCTTTTTCTTGTATCCAAACCTATTACTGTTATAATGAAAAACAAGCAAATTGTTCATAATGCATTAAGTATTCTACATTAGATCCGGAGTCATCCTTGGAGCTCATTTGTATTACACAAAGGTGAAAACTGCCCTCACTAGTTAACAGTGTCCTTTCTACTGTACCAATGAAAGTGCAAACATGTCACTGACAGCTAGTTTCTGTAAACTTCTTCAGGAAATATCAGACAACATCAAACTGTTGCTCTAAATCGCACACTCTGACCACGAAGCAGGACAGGTAATTGATCATATTGAGCAGGATTAAAGTTAGTAGATGAAGCAGTAAACATCTACTTTCTGAGATGCCAAACAAAATTTTGACACTCTTTCGAAGTCAAACTTTTTGAACAAGGAGGATAAAACGGTTTGAGCAGGTACGAAGTTGGCAAACAGTACAAAGATTTCAACCAAAAGACCAAAGTAAATAAAGGAACAGCTGCAACTACCTCGAGATATGCATAATTGGGGTTCTGAGATGCAGGAACTAGTAATTTGTATGATTCGTCAACGCCATACTGTAACTGTAAAAGAGGGAAAGTACATTTATCAGGATGTGTTGGACTTTGCTTAATTTCGCGTTAAATAGCAGCATTTACCCTGCAGATTGAAAAACTTAAACGTAGCAAATTCATTTACGCAAAATAAAAATTTAGCTAAAGGAAAAAGTCCCTAAACATGGTTGAAGATGTATGACACGAAAACAAGAAGATTTATTGAAACTCGAAGCTTTTTCTAACGTGTGTCCAGAAAAACATTTTGACTTTCATTGACAGAGATGAGGAAATGGGCAACAAATGAAGGTAAAAGTGCAATAATAAAAGTCTCAAATCAACTTATAGCCGTGTACCTTAGAAGCAGGCAATGAAAATAATTCCTTATGTTGGCGTTAAGGATCATTGGTAGCGGGGGGAAAAAAATACCTGTTGATTTGGAGAGAGAATGAGGACGCGAAGTCCTTTGAGGATAAGAGACTGTTGAAGAGCGGAGAAATTGGCATCAACGACATGACCAATTCGAACAACATCAAGCATTCTGGCGAATGCTTCCTTCAAAATGCCAGAAGAATCAGTGAAGTTGGTGGCCTCCGTGATGAGCTGAAGCTCCGGACTCAAATACAGCCTCTTGTGGCCGTAGCTCACAGATTTGGGCATTGGCCATATATTCAACTCGCCGGCAAGTGCGGCACCAGTGACTCCGAGCAACAATACCGCCAGCCACATTGCCTGAAATTGCAGCCCCATATGCAACTGCTGTTCCAAATGACAGTGTGAAAAAGAAAGAAAGAAAGAAAGAAAAAGAAGAAAAGAGATAAAAGTCGAGCTATACAAGGTGCACATGCATTTGTTTATGTATTATAGAAAAAGAGTAATTAAATACGAGAATCTGAGGCGGATTTAAGAAGACGACAAAGAGGAGTGAGCTTTTACCCGAAATATATCATCATCAACACATTTCTGTCTAGGAAGTGGAAATCATTGTCTTAAGTTCTTAACTAACGCCATTTAGAAAGTTTTGTTTTTTCCAAATAAACCCTCAGTTTTTCGACGGTCGTTTTTTTTTTTCAGATTATCTAAATATTATTCTTCACGTAATATTTAACTTTAAATTTTAAATTTTATTAATTTATTTATTTTTTATATAATTTTTAATTTTTAAATATTCATTGCACTCTTGTAATATCTT
>CANXYI010943525.1:0-11161 GCA_948208565.1 Hura crepitans | reverse complement strand
TCAATTGGTTAAAAATGCTAAGAAAATTTTTACGGTAATGTCTTGTAAATAGTAACCAAGGCAAAGCTAAACCGTAAATAATTTTCAAAGTTGCCCAAAAAATTATAAAACCTATATGACCTAAAACTCAAAATTTTCAATGAGTCTAATGACACTAGAATCATAATTTTTAGAGGTAGAGAAGTATATATTTGAATTTCAGGATGAGTAAAATTCACATTTTAATTCGATTTCTTTTGATTTCGAGCCGTAATTTTTAGAGGATATAAGACATAATTAAGCTAATTTTGAGATGTGGAATAAGAGAAAAAGGATTTAAAATGGGGGAGAAAAGAATTTTTGAAGGTATTAAAAATTAATTTTTCAAACACTATAAATAGTTTTAGAATTTTGACTTTTTGGTCAAATGACAAAAATCACTCCTCACCCCTTTTCTCACAAAAACCCAACAGCCCCTAAAGGAAGAATTTCCCATTTTTCATCCTTTGGTCTTTTATATTCAAGCCAAAATCAAACATCCAACCATAAAATCCAAGCTTCTAAGGTACCTAGATGTTAAATTGAGTGATTTTTTGGAGAAAAATCGAGGAAAATTCCAAGTTTTTGGGTTGGATGAACAGTGACCATTTTTCGATCGGGTAATATTCTCAAAAAACTAATATTTTCCCTAATTTAGTAGGTGTCTAAGAGTCAAAAAAAATGTAGTCTTTTGAATTTTTCAGATATCGTATGATTTTATACGATTTTTTTAAAATCAAATCTATAATGGGTAGTTATCAAAATCGAGTGAGGGCGCGATAAGGGCAAAGGCAAAGGTTTAGACAGTTCTCGTAAGGTGTTTCAAGCACACTAAGTATGTGTAATCGACCTAATTATCATAATTAAGGCATGCTTCCATTTATACATAATGTATGTAATTATGTATATGTTAGTGTAAGTGCATAATTATTAAAGAAATGGAGAATTTAATTGTGTATGGTGGTTTTTATGAGGTAATAAATTACGTATGTATGAAGAATGATGGAAGAAAAGATGACATTAGTGTTTGTGCATGTATATCAAAATGGCCTAGTGAGTATGGAAGTGTGAAATTATTGTACATGTGTAATGAATATTCTAATTGTGATTATAGAATATGAGTTATGTCATAAAGTAGTAGCATTTATGTTTATAATTACACGGTATGTGGTAGAAGGCTTTTATGTGTAGAATTGTGTATGAGGTCATAAGTATGATAAACTACCATAATACAATACTAAATGAAATATTTTGGATTTATATCCTGAAATGGAAAGGACTAACGTGAGGTCCTATTATGAATAATACTATGAGTGTGTGTATGGTTATGTTGTTTGGCCATTTGAATAATGGTAAATATATAGATATTGATATATATATATATATATATATATATATATAAGCATAGTATTTGCTTGGTAAAAGTGATGAAATGTTAAGATATAAAGTATGTTTATAATGTAAGTGCATACATGTAGTGATTAAATGGCTTAAATATCTTAATGAGCAAATATGAGTTGATATGAACCTGAAACTTATGGTGTATGTTTTCAATGGAAAGAAATGAAAACAAAAATGTCAAATTATGAGTAAAAGTACTATATAGAAAATATAAGGCATATGTAAATAATTAAAGCACATGATTTGGTGCTTACATACCAAAGTAAGGGAATTAAATAATATTTCTACTTATGTTAAATTGACATGATAATAATATTTAAATGAATTATAAAAATAGCCCATTTGAGTAACAACTTGGAAATGGATAGGTTGACTGGTCAACTAGAGATAGATAGCAGCTGCTAGGCACTACGATGTTAGATGATGGTTATGGGTCCACTCATAGTGTAACACCCTTTACCGGATCTTCGAAGAAACCCAATAAGCAATGCACTTCCCGCTAGGTCACCCATCATGATATTTCTCTTCTAATTTATTCGTTTAACTCTTACTTATTCTATAATATCTAACTTTGTCTAACTCCAAATTTAGTATTGTCTATTCCTATGGTCTAGTTAGGTTCATGTCCACACGTAGATAATTACTATTCATTTATAAATTTTTCTTAGATCCAACAACTTAACGGCTGTCCCCGTCTTCTTATCAAATCTTAGACATTTGCAAAACACTTCAATACCATATTTTTCACACCTCTTGGACCCTTTTAGTCCCCTAAGTATCAACCTAACTTCATAAGGCTATCAGTTCATCAACATAGGCCCCAGGCCATAATCAATCACTTACAGATATAGAGCCTCAAGCTCACAAACCATATCAACACATAAGGCATTCACATATACAGGATAATCTGATGGGGTCTTATTACAAAATACTATCTAGAACCTAAATAGAACTTTCTATATGGTACCCATTCCCTACCTATGTAAATGAGTGCAAAATTGTATACCAAACACAGAGTAACCTTACTTACCTATCCTCTAAACCTTGACTGCATGCACCCCAAGGCTGTTTACAGGTTCTAATTACTTATGCACCAAAACTGGTAAGTTGAGTATATAATACTCAGTGGTGAACTCAAACATTTAAGTTATGTCATACAAATTGTCATGCATTTCATCAAGAGTAGAAATCATTTATTCAGCCAGATTATTATATCCTCAGTTAAGAATATGTTTATCAAATTGACCACTCTACCCTTTTTGTATAATTAATAGTCACATGCCAGATACTATCTTAAAATTCCTTATCGTAAGAATATTTGCCATTATCAGTGACAATACCCTTTTTGACTCAAGTTACTGAACCAATAATTTGCTACTTCTACAAAATGACTAAAATGCCCATGCTCTTGTCCTTGACCAATTTATTGCTTATGCAACCATTTACAATCAATATATTATAACACTAGGCCACTGCCAGGTATAATATTCTAGTTATTTAATTTATCAGGGCAGTACATGTTATATATTCAAAATTACTAATTTGCCCTTGTACCAATTCATGTCAATAAGTCAATCATTTAATTATTATAACTCAAGCAACTCACGTATATCCCCTATTATTACTAATAGAATGTATAAATCTCACTAACTAGGTCAATAAACACTGCATATGTAAAATTACCAAAATGCCCCTACATGTGTATAGTCTAATTATCCAGGTGATTGTGTCCTATTATGCCTTGTATCATATTCCAATATCACAGGTAATTTATATTTTTCTTATTTAATTTATTTGAGTTAGCCCATCTAGAAGGATGACACTGACATACACTAGACCTAAAGGGAATAAAAGAAACTATGCAGTGATCCACATCTTGGACCCCGACCGCTGCAACGGCTTGATTAAGTGAATATCCATAGCTAAGTCTGACTGTCCGACTAGTTCAGTGGTCCTATAGAACCTATGCTGCTGCATCAACAAAGATCAAGTGAATGTCCACAACCAAGTCTAACTGTCTGACTAGTGCAGTGGCCCTGCAAGACCTATGCCACTACACCGACAAAGATCAAGTGAATGTCCACAGCCAAATCTGACTATTCGACTAGTGCAGTAGTCCTACAAGACCTATGTCGTTGCACTGGCAAAGATTAAGTGAATGCCCACAGCCAAGTCTGACTGTACGACTAGTGTAGTGGTCCTGTAGGACCTATACCACTGCATTAAAAAAAGTTAATAACTGGCATCTAGTGGTAAGGATAGAAATTTGTCTATCCAATAGAATAGTACAATGGCCCCAATAGAGGCCTAGGCCGCTGTATTGGCCCTATTTGAAAAGTAAATAGTGTAGCAATTGCTAAAATCCCTAAGTTGACCGATCAACCCATAGAGTGGGTGTCTATCTAATGGCCACGCAACTCAATTTATGTTTATTTCTTTACTGATTAACCTTTTATAATATTCTTAAGTAAAAGTAGATAGTTATAAATTTTATCGCACAATTAAATTTTAGCCCGGTCTAGTATGGCCATAATTAGGTTGTACCGGGTAAATTCTCTTAAGAATTTTCAAGTATTAGAATGGCCACATATTCAATATATTGTGCTTGAATTTATTCCATAATTATTTCTCAATTATTTGTCATTTACTATCCAGTGGTATTTTTGGTTTAGGCAATGGTCAACTAGACAATTATAGGTCATTATGACAAGTTTTCAATAGGTTTTTCTAGGTTCATTTCTTAGCCTTTTTTAGTGTAGTTTTCACAATTATTTTCACAATGTTCATAGGCCCTAAGCCACACAATCATTAGGCCACTTCTAAGGTCAAATCATAGGTTCAAATGCCATTACATTAAATCACAAACCATAGCCTTTAGAGGCACATCGCGGGCCACTTTTCAAGTTACTTTCTAGTTCTAATGCAAGTCACCTTTTTTTTATCAATATTCAAGTTCATTTCTTAGGACTTTTCTTGCCTTTTTAAGATACCTATCAGACATTCATTTTATCTTACATATTTGTTCCCATTTTACCTAGCCAATTATGGCTTAAAAGGCTTATGTACTCAAACTTAAATATACATACTTCTAGCCTTTCTAATCACAACTTAGGTACATTCCAAGGTCACATTTTCATGCTCTATTTAGACCACTTTTTAGGCCATTTTAGTCAAGTTCATGTTCAACTATTATCCCTTCATTTAAAGTACATGGTCATGTATTTATCTAAGGTTAATCATGCCTTTGGTCTTTCATACATTGCCTAAATACATACACACACACACACATACAAGTTCACTTTTATGCCACTTAAAGGAAATTTAGGCACATACATATCTTGGCCAAGTTCAATATACATTCATACACATACTAGTCAAGCCAATAACATATCAAATCATTATCATGCTTAAAGTATAGGCCTAATTACACAACAGTCAAGCTTATTCACATGTCTACATACTTGTATTACCATTAAGCCAATATTCAAGCTATATCATGATACCATAAGCACAAATACTTACATTTTCATACCAAGTGGAATTACTCACATTTAACACATGCCTCGACCATATTAAAAACTCCCATGTACTTATATATCAATAAATCTTAATGTATACCATGCTATTATTTCACCCATCCTATACCACACACACATGTTAGTTGTACCTTAATCACCATTAATTGCCTCTAAACCATATGCCAGTGCCCTCGGATGTTCATGATTTCCTTCCTAAACATGCCAAATCCCCAAATTTCCATAGCATACCTCTAGTATCCTTTAAACCAGCTCATTGTCATACCAACACACACATAAAAGCTTGCACACTCTTGGCCAAATAAACTTTAAACAACATTCCTACTCCCTTCTAATTAAATCAACATAAGAATGTTCATTCATCATAAAATCAAAACATGTACAACATCCCTTTCACTTAGTCACACCTTACAAGCAATCTTGCTAGCTTTGCTATATGCAAGTCCCAACTTAAACCCATGAAAATAGAGGTCGCATGAGATAAATATGGGAGTTCACATACCTCTAAATATAAAAAAAGGAGATAGCCATCAATCCAAAGCCTTTCAGCCTTTATTTCTAGCCCCTATGGTAGCTTCTCCCTTGCTCTTAAAGATAACTTATGCCTCAATTCCCCTCAAACAAAGGCCACACGCATCCCTATAGATGTTAGGCACTATAAGGAGGTATTTCCAACAAAAAAAAAACCATGAAAATCCAAGGAAGGTCACCTTGCACACTTGCTAGGCTACTTCTGACCCTTAGACATTTGGTGAATTTTAATTAATTCTTGAGAGCTCCTTTTGCCTCCATTCTTTTTTTGGAATTTTCCTAACATCCCAAGTTGAATTTAAAAACTAAGAAATTATAGAAATGGTTGAAGGAAGGGGAAGAAAATCTCTCTTTTCCCTCTATATGGTGTTAGTTCCAGTAGAGGAAATAAGGAAAATTCTCCTCTTTTATTTAGTGGAAATGTCCACTTTTCAAATGGCTTTGCCTCTTGGCATGGGCCCTACACCAGCTGGCAAAGTGTGGGTGGGGCCCCCAACCACCTAAACTATCCCAAAATGGCTCGATTTTTTGCAAAATTTTGAAAATTCACCAAAATTCACATAGACCTCAAAAAATTACACCGTTTATTTTAAAATTCATATTTTAAATCCCCTATACATACTCATAAATTTTCACAACCAAATTCCATCGATAGGGCAGTTTTTAGACTACCTCAATTTGCATGCCAACCTAAAAAAAATATGAGAATTTGCAAACGACCTCGAAATTCAAAAATTCTTTCACCAATAAACTCAGTGGAATTTTTGAGTTGTAGGGTCTAATATTTTTGGGTCTATCCGGGTACATCTCGGGTCTTCCCCAACTCGATAATATTTTATTACACCAATCAGTAGCTTACTACCTGAAATGAATTATTAGTTCTACTAAATTTTTGAATTTTGCCTTTTTCATCATTTTAATGCCCCTTAAAGTTTCCTAACCAATGCCACCACCTCAGTTTATGTGCAAGTGACTCAACACACCAAGCACGCTTCCCAAACCCAGTGGCACTGTTCACGAAGCCTCGAAACATAAGCATTACCATAGTTTAACCCAAAATCTATTTTGATGATTTTGGTTTTTTATGCAGATACAACTGTTGATTAGGTTTATCGGGGCCACTACATGTGTCTACACTAGTGTAATAGCCACTTAAGTCCCATGGGACCACTGCAAGGGTCTATGCTGGTGCAGTAGCCATTCAGGTCCTACGAGGCCAATACACGGGAGAATCCCATTATCCATAGGTTTTTAGTGTTCTCATAAATATAGGTAGTATAAAAATAAATATATTATATACATTTAATTATTGTATATTTAATAAGTCATATATACTATTAAACTTTAAATAATATGGATAATGAATATTAATGTAATAAAACATTAATATTATTTATACTTATAAATGGTTATAAACATGCTTATGAAAAGTATATGTTATTTGCCTTATCTGTGAATCATAAATAACATGTATATCTAATGTAAAGTGTCTAAATATTATGATACTTTTAAGTATGTTAACTCTCTCTTAATAAATGTTGCATACATAAATGACAAGAACCATGTATTATATGTTATAATATAATATGGTATCAATATATGTACTCTTGATATATACATGCATAAATGAATATATGCAATAATTATTTCGATTACACCACTAAGCAATTAGCTTATTGCATCATTTTATTTGTAATGCATAAGTAAGAAGAATAATTGAGCCATGCCTCTAAATATCCAAACAAGCAAGAAGAGACTTTGCTTTTTAGTATATATTGATGATGTACATAATTATGTAATGTATAAACAATAAAAAGGTGCACTCTTATGTTAGTTATACATAGTTTTAGGTCTAAGCTATAATATGTAATATTTTATAATTCTATAAATGGTTTGTAACTATAAACCTAAAATGTTTTTAAGTTGTTTATGTATGTTTGACATCTCTTCCTGAGGTTGAGACTGTGTTATTATGTAGATGATATTGGAGTAATAGGAAGGATCATAAAGTAGTGAAAATGTTTGAGAAAGATTTTAGAAGTGTTTTTCTTGTCACAAGTTACAGTTTGAAATTTTTGGATAGTGCCCGGTATAGCCCTTATGCTGTTGAAATTTCGGCACAAGGTTTCTAAAATTTGGACATGTAACTTGGCTTTAAAATCATTTTTGAAAAGGACAAATTTATATAGGTTCACATATTATGAATGTTAAAATATTAATAAATTATATTAAAGTTTAAGATGAGGTTGGATAACATGTTATGTAGCACAGCTTAGTCAGGTAAGACGACCGATTGACGACCAGACTGGGTAAGGGCTGTCACATTTAGTGGTATCAAAGCTCTAATTTAGGCATTCCTAGACAATATAAGAGTGCTATAGAGGTTAAGTCTATACATAACATAATTTAATGATACCAAGGTTAATTGATTGTTCTTGTGCCTATAATTAGGATGAGTGCTCATTAAGAGGAGGACGAGGGATAGGCTTTCATGTTTATGGGATAGGAGTCTAATTGAGTGGCATCTATGTTTGGGAGTGCTGCTAGATGGGCATTATCAGTAGCTCAAGGTTTGCTAGCCTTTGTATAAGAGATGTTGTAACTATTGAGAGAGGCTATAATGGTTATTCCACTGCTAGCACCACAGTAGTAGGAAATTCCCTTAGCTCTCTAAAAGATTTACTTAGAGAGAGTCAAGAGAATGGGAGTAGAGGATTTTAAGGGAAAAGGTGAAAGTGGATCTTGAGACAGCTGAGTATTGGCTAGATCACATAGCAAAAATAATGAAGTAGATACATTGTACACTAGCTAAGAAAGTGATTCGTGCCACCTCTTTACTTCAAGAAGAAGCTTCAAATGGTGGGATGATTTAACAAAATATAAGTTAGAAGAAGAGTTATCTTGGGACTTTTTCCTTAATGAGTTTTACAAGAAGTGCATCCATAAGGATTACTTAAATGATCGCAAGCAATAATTTATAGACCTCAGATAAGAACAAAAGTCTATGGGGGAATATAAGAAAGATTTTTCCATGCTTAGCCATTATATTAAGGATACTATCAACATATATACTGACAAGTGCAAGCAGTTCGAGAAAGGGTAACATATAGAGATCAAGTCACAAGTAATTCCTATGAAGATAAAAAATTTTAATCAGCTAGTGTTAGTTTGTCAATCTACTAAAAAGATGTAAAAAGAGAAGAGGGAATACTATCAAAAGAAGAGATCCTCTAGTTCTAGAGTATCCAACTTTGCTCAATAGATAGACAAGAGATTTTGGGGTAATTAGTATAGAGCATCACAACCATCACAAAAATAGGGTCAATATTAGAAGACAACCCTGTGAAGTCAGAACAAGGGTAAGACTGATCAGTAATCAAAGGTAGCTAGTGCACCTAATTCTACAGTTAAAGGCAACTAGATTCCTTAGTGTCTAACATGTCATAAGAGACACAGGGGAGAATGTTGGTGGAAAAAGATAGGGACATGTTTTAAGTGTGGTTCACCATATCATTATCACAAGGATTATCCTAGAAGAGCTGAGGGTAGACATGGATCCGCACCAGTTTCCATTAAAGGATAGAGGGGAGATAGAGGAGATAAGCCAAAGGGAGTTCAAAGGGATAGAGTAGAGTCTAGAGTTGAGCAGAGACCTTCTGGCCAACAGTATGCTATCAAGGCATGAAAGGAGGCCGATAAGCTGGACGTTATAGCTAGTACATTTTACCTCTTTAACTTACCTATATTAGCTTTGATTGATCTAAGGTCTACACATTTATATGTTCGCACACCACGAGTATGAGGTCAAAGGTTAGAATCAGAACTTATGGACCTAGAGATTTTCGTTAGTACTCTCTGAGGTCAGCATGTCATAGTAAATAAGGTTTCCAAGCAGTGTATATTGATAACATGAGGACACTAGTTTATGGCTGATCTTATTGAACTACCATTTAATGAGTTTGATATGATATTTGGTATGGATTGGCTATCCAAGTATCAAGCAATAGTTGATTGTAAATTAAAATAGTTAATTCTTAAGGATAAAAATGGGGCTAAGATTACAATAGTGGGTAAGAGGATAGAACTTTTGTCCAATGTTATCTTCATAGTTACAGCTAGATGGATGGGGAGAAAGGGTTGTCAAGCTTATCTTGCACATGTGTATGACACAAGTAAAGAGAGTCCATATGTGATTAGTATACAAGTAGTGTTAGAATTCATGGATGTTTTCCCATAAGAGTTACCCGGTTTACCTCCAGAATGAGAACTTGAGTTTAGTATTAAAGTATTACCTAGCACTGTTTTGGTATCTATAGCTCCTTATAGAATGGCTCCAATAAAGCTAAAGGAGTTAAATATTCAACTTCAAGAGTTGTTAGATAGAAGTTTTATTAGACCTAATGTTTCACCTTAGGGAGCACTAGTGTTGTTTGTGAAGAAGAAAGATGGTACTCTTCAATTGTATGTAGATTACCGTCAGTTGAATAAAGTAACTATTAAGAATAAGTATCTATTGCCATAGATTGATGATCTTTTTTATCATCTTAAAAGGTCAGGAGTATTCTCTAAGATTGACTTGAGATCTAGTTATTATCAATTGAGATTAAAAGAGGCCGATGTAGTGAAGACAACATTCAGGACAAGATATAGCCATTATGAGTTTTTGGTAATGCCATTTGGGCTTACCAATGCTCCAATAGCTTTTATGGATTTAATGAACTAAATTTTTAGACAATACTTAGATCAATTTGTTGTTGTCTTTATTGACGATATTTTGGTTTATTTTAAGAAAAGAGAGGAACATGAATATCACTTGAGAAAAGTTTTATAGTTTTTGAGGAAAGAGAAGCTTTATGCCAAACTTAGTAAGTGTGAGTTTTGGTTCAATGAGGTGTCTTTTTTAGGGCACATTGCTTTCATAAAGGGGATTAGAGTTGATCCTAGTAAGATAGAAGCTATTATGAGATGGAAGCCACCAAGGAACAACACTAAGATTAGGAGTTTCCTTGGATTGGCTGGTTATTATAGATGGCTTATTAAAGAATTTTCCTTAATAACAACACCTATGACATGTCTATTAAGGAAAGATGTTTAGTTCATCTAGGATGACAAGTGTCAAGAGAGTTTTGACAAGCTTAAGCTGATGTTAACAGAAGCACCTATTACATAATAGGTAAGTACCTTATCTTCTTGCATCACAAGGTTTAAATGTATGAATACTACCTTATTACATGAGCTCTAGGGTATACTTCTAACAAAATAGAAATTGAATAATGAGTATAAATAAAAGAAAATAAAGGTATGTAAAATAATTAAAGGAATATTATATGAAGGATTATTATAATAGTAAGCTTGAGTAATATATAATATTTATGATAAAAGAATTTAATGACCTTGACTAAATAAAATCAATAGAGCAATGTTAAAGAGTAAAAAAGAGAAATATGGGACAAGAGAAAAGAAATATATTATAAGACAAACCCAAAATCTAACTTAAGTACATGAACAATAAAGTTGAAGACTTAGTATTGTGATAAATATGGGGGATAATATAATATAAGGAAAATTAAAAAGGAAATAAAATTCATTCATAATCATAAAATCTATAACATATGGTAGACAATGAAAGAAAAGTATTAAGATAGAGATTGATCATTACATTACATACATAATAG
>CANXYI010943513.1:0-11456 GCA_948208565.1 Hura crepitans | reverse complement strand
CACTAACAAAACCTAAATTGTTACTTAGCATAAATTAATACCAAAGAGCTTAAAGGAATCAAATTTACCTTAATTTAAAGCTAAGTAAAGGTTTTAGTTCTTTTTTTTAAATTTCTTCAAGCTGAGAGATCCCTAACCTCTAACTTAAATTTCCACTTAAGAAAATTATAGAATTTCATCAACAAGCTCACAATTTCTTCCTATCTTTCAAAAATTGACTCAAAGAAAATAAAGAAAAATCACTTACCTTATTTTAGTTAAGAGAAGTTATAGGTTTACTCTAAATCTTTCAAAACCTTGAGCTTTATCAACTTGAATTCTTAATCCTTCTTTCCTCTAGATTTAGCTTGTCTTCCCTTTTTGATTGCTTATAACCTTTGCACCTTAATTGAAGAATGAATGTATAAATCACATTAAAATCAATCTTGGTTTCTCTATGAATTCCTTCTTTGTTTCTTATGCATCATTATTGAAGCTTTCCTTTTTTTTTTGTTTTATCTTTTTTTTCCATTTGTCAAATGGTTCTATTAAGAGATGAATTGGTAAAAAAAGTGGAAATTTTGGTAAGAAGATCCCTAAAAATAACTAAATATCTAAGGCAAAAGTATTCAACCCTTCACAATGACACATTTTTCACTTAATTTAATTGTGAAAAAGAAAAGACATGGTATTAACCACTACAATTGATATCTATTTCCACTTTTATATTTTTTTGATTATTGTAAGTGGAATTTCCCCACTCTTTCCACTAACAACTTACCTTGTTTGTAATGCCATTTATGGCAAATTTTCTTTTTAACTCTAAACTTTTAATTTTATATAATAAAGTCCATACTAAGATTTTATTTTTGATTTTGAGCATTATAGGAAAAAACCTCTAGGTTTAACTATATGAACGTGTGAATGACATGACATAACATAACAAAAAGCATCCTTTCAACCTTATAACTTCCACACAAGGGTAAATGCATTTCTATCCTAACTGGGGTTTTAAATTCATATATCAATTGGGATATATGAATTCTACTCATATTGTGCTACCTATTGAATTCGAATTCTAGCTAGTTGATTTTATTTGAAGTAGGTCATAACCTTTTCTCTATTTATAAAAGGAGAAATCATTAACTTTCTTTAGAATTCTAAAGAGGTTATAGATAGATTTGAAATTGGACTTAACTGATCAAGATTTCAAATTTCACAATAAGAGGGTACTTAGGGGAAAATCTAGGGTTAAATCCTATATAAGGCCGAGGTTAGAAATGAATTGGGAAGGCACATAACCACTATGCACTAAGAAATATAAGCATTTTGTGGCATCCTTAAATGATAGACTCACGTAGTTTTAAGTTTAATACAGGTCCTAACACATAGACTGACACATAAGTTTTCAATGCTAACCATATATTGAGAAGTGTGATATTACTTTTCCCTAGTGGAGTCATCACTATGAGCAAAATAGCTCACTAAAATAGAATCCACCACTCCATGCAGGTCAAGAATCAATGAACTTGGCATAAGCATTTTAACCAAAGATAACTAAGTCATCGCTCATTGTGCACCCCTTACTTGGTTCACTTGGTTCGATCGCCAAACCTGAATAAGGAGTGACACATAAGCTGATATCTGATAAAAAAATTTATAAATTAAAACCTTACTTTTTAGAAGAAACTTTGTTTATATACATAAGGTTATAAACATGTGAATAATCAAAAACCATTTTCAATGTATACTAATAGGGCCTCGTGTTAAAAATTTGGTAGTATAATAGCTGTACCGAGACACTATCCCAAATAGTAACCTGCATAGAATAACACTTCTAATATATGACAACATATATTATCATCATCTTGGTCTATCTGACACTCCAAACTCAATCTCAACATTCCATAAGCATACATTAGGAAGAGATATCAAACAAATCATACATCATCATGCATACATATATAATTAAGTTATAATATGATTTTTAAGAGATACAAAATTATTTACATCATAAATTAGACCTAATCCTTCAAATTACACAAGAGTGCCTCTATATTAATACATCACATATCATACTAAAGAAGAGCAATAATAACAAAAGAAATCTTCTCTAGATCAACTTGTTTATATTAAGACTTTGACTCTAATCTATTGCCTTAACCTATGCATCGCAAATAAAACGATGTACTAAGCAAATGCTTAGTGGTGTATTCAATATAACATATGTATGTCCACATGAACATTATGCATTTACATCAATTTAATGAAAATCAATATCATAAGCATAAATATGCATAGTATATAATAATTATGCAACATTCATACATAATGGCTTAAAATGATCATAATTATTTCTCATGCAAAAACTGATCATCATAATATTAAGTTGGGTTTCTTCATTATCATGTTTAACTTACTTCTTTACATACTCAGTTACATATTTCAAAATATTTATTTTATGCCCACACCTAAAAGATAACCATCTAAAATTAGATAACGGGACTAAGTAGGCCTGAAGGCCATGCTATTTTGCTTAAAGGCTATACTCACACTTGAGGGTATGATAGTAGCTACATTATCTCTCTAGTTGACCCGTTAACCTATCTAATCTAAGTTGTCTAATTGTATAGGGCATTATCATACTTATTTTAATTTCACTATGTTAAACTTAATTTAAGAGAACTTTATTTTTGCTCATGGTTTATTTGTTATGTTTAAACATATTACATACACATACCTAAATAATTTTATGTCATACTATGACACTCACATCATGGACTCATATTTGCTTAATATGTGCTTAGAGCACTATAACTCATCTTGATAGGCCATTTAGCCATAACCATACATTACTTATATGTATATCATAATTATCTCATTTTGCCATAAAAATAGGCTCATACATGCTCATTATTTCTATTTTATTTTTGTCATTTCGATTTCACAATTAACCTCATATTGCATATAATGTAATACATAATAGGTTTAAAGATATTAAATGATCAACTTGATAAAAGAATCATAAAGGGGACTTACCTCACTACATCATTATGCACATAAAAGTTGACATACATGCTTTGACCATTTTGATCTCCATACCAATATCATGTTTTATGTATACAAATCATAACATTACATCATATAAACATTACACATTCACTTGAATTTCCTCATCTTAGTCATTATACATATTTCATTCTTATTAAGCCACTTCAAGTGACATAGCATAACCCTTTTTGGATATCATAAAGATTTCGGCCACCTTATAATGCCCTACTAACTCATTTCAATTTATTAGAACCACTTACATAACATAGTCATACTTGCTTTTTATGTTCTTAAAATCAAATTACTTATGCACATTACTATACATTAAGGCAAACATTATAAAGAATTCCTCATTGAGGTATTCATGCTCCACAAGAAAAAGGCCATCACATACTAGTCATTCCATTCTCAATTAGGCATACTTATGCTCCAACATGCTTGATGCATACACATGGTTTCAAAATACTTTTAGACATCAAATTATATTCATACCACTCATTTCAAGTCATAAAGTCATCTTTATGCCTATATACTTAATTCATGTAACAAAAACACATACTTTAGGCCTCTAAGGAATTTCGGCCACTACATCATCTCTACCTTAATCATTCCATTCTTCATCATTTTACCAAATTACACATTATACATACTAATTCACACAACATTAATTACATTACACTAACTCTTTAGCATCATATTCCTAACATAATGCCATAATCACAATAAATGCAATCAAACCCATTTCATATGCATATGTTATGTTGAACACACTTAAAAAAATTATCAAAATACACTAATAAACTTGATCTATGCCCCTTTTTCCTTTCTTCTTCCTTGGGTCACTTTCCTCTATAAAACATTGTATGGCAATAACTCAAAAATCCCTATAAATTCATAAAAGCTCTAAAACTCAAATCCAACTTTACAAATATGTTCTTGGGCACTTATAGAGTATTAGAAAAATATAAGATTGAAGAAAAACTCACTCCTTTAAAAATGGGTTACTATTCACCCATGAGCTTTTCTTCACAAATCATCATGTTTTTCTTGATCTCTTGCTTTAATAGTATTTTAGGGGTTATGAAAGGGCTGATTTATGGCTTAGACGAGAGAATTTGGGACTAATTTTGAGGAAAAGGAATAAAAGGTGAGGGAGAGGTTCCCCTGCTATGTCGTAGAGTGGAAAAAATAAAGGGGAAGAAGATAGCAAACACTATTCCCCATTTGACCATTTTAAAGGCCTTATGTTAACCTTTGACTTAGTCAGCATTATCAATGGACAAGATCTCTTCATCTTTAATCCAATGGTCCTCTTTATTCCCTCTTTTCTTCCTATCTTTCTTATTTATTTCATTCCCTAAATAACCCTTATTCATCACTCCAAATATCCCATAAAATAATGCCATCAAAACCCATAACCTCGAGAAACCCTTGCACAAAAATCGAGAAAAATCAAAAATAAAATCATACTTTAATCTTTAATCGATTCTAGGAAAAATACTTTCTGATATTTAAAAATTCCAATTCCAATGCCAATGGATTATTTAGAATATTTAAGTATCAAGTTATATCGATCCCAAAATTTTCTGAGTAAAAGCAGAATATTTTATGGTTTTGCTTTGCTTACATCACTATTCATGTGACATTGCCATAAAATCTTAACTATCATTTTAACCATTTAAATGACTTTGTTTTCACTTTAAATTTTTCCCAAAATTATATTATGATTAATACTGTCCTTCAATCATATTAGCGTGACCTGAGTTTGGAGAAATACTATTCACATATTAGGAATTACTATTCATAAATAGGAATTTTTGGGGCATTGTAATCATCAAAGAAATGGACACTTAATAATTATTACGTCTAGTAATTAGTGTGCATTCTCTATATTTTACATTAAAACCATCATTTTCTAATCCAATGCAATATTCCTAAGATCTAAAATTCACATCAAGTATATAAACGACATAATTTTAATAAAATTAAATAATAAATTTGTAATAATTCAAGATATGGAATTCTTATCGATATAACTACTTCAATATGCTTTCTAACCCTTATGTAATTACATTAATGTTTATAACAATATAGAAAACATGTTAACAACTTGAAAATATGATTTTAACAACTTTTCTTATGCAAAATTATGCGAGGAAAGACTAAAAACAAATTTATGATAAATAAATAAGATATTTGACCATATTTAATTAGAAAACATTATTTTTAATGCAACTAAACCTATAGGAATAATGAAAACATGATTTTCATGATAAATAAAACAAGATCTTACCCTCAAGACTTATTGATTGTGGAGCTTCAAGCAACCAAACGATTTTGCTACAGAGAAACACCGAATTCTATGGGAAATTCCTCCCACAAATAGAATAACCTCACTCTAATTAACTCAAAACTTTCACAATACTCTAAATTAATTTAGCATATTAATTCTTCTTAAGAAAACACTCTGATTAGTGACCTCTTGAATAACTGTTATATACCTAGTGTGTGGAGAGCTCAAGGTTAATTATAAGTGTTGATTTTGGGTGTTTATATCATTTTCCAACTCTAAATAAAGTGTACAAGCTAATCAGAACCATTTGGTATGATTCTAGTTAGATTCTAAGCTTCTGAGACTCAATAGTTTAATTAAAATATAATTTTGATATTCTTTATTAGAGCTGGACAAAACTACCACGTGGGCATTTGCAATTATTACACAGATGGTAGGACGAATGCATGGTGGTTCTCCTAGCTAGGTAGACTTTTAGTGCTTTGAATTATTAGGGTTGGGACCCACTCATCCTTAATCTTGGGTTTCTCTCTCATGTCTCCCTTGAGTATCCTAGACTCACTCTTATCATTTTCTCATCCT
The DNA here is from genome assembly GCA_948208565.1 of Hura crepitans. Taxonomy (NCBI): domain Eukaryota; kingdom Viridiplantae; phylum Streptophyta; class Magnoliopsida; order Malpighiales; family Euphorbiaceae; genus Hura; species Hura crepitans. The sequence goes on along the minus strand of CANXYI010943513.1, from coordinate 5,551 downwards.
AAATGACAAAATTATCATTTTACCCATAGGGAGAATTCTCACTCTTCTAGTGCTTTTCTTCACAAAGAAGTTCATTTACCAGAGCTATTTCTCTAAGTCATTAGGTGCAATGAAAATTAGGGACTTAAAAAGCCAGTGCTTATGACAAGTTTGAGTAAGTAAGCAAACTTTGACTAGGGCATGGACAAGGGTTGTAATCGAGTTGTTGTAATATCTATACAAAAATTTATTATTTAATAAAATACCATTAAAAATGTCTCATTGCCAATAATTGAACCATTACCTATCAAAAAAAAATTAACCAAAACCAAAAGTAAAAAAGATGTAAAAACAAAAATAAGAATAAAAAAAATAAAACTAACGAACACCAATCCCTAACAATGACACTAAAATTTGATAAGCCAAAAATCAATTCTATTCTTAATAATATGATTTGTATATAATGGTGAGTAAGGTCAAATCTATAAGAATTGGTCAAGTTTTAATTCATTAAAAATACAAAAAAAATATCAAATAAAATGAAAGGAGTTTTAGCAAAACAATACTAAAGAAATTAAATAACAAATGCAATTAAAATAAATTGAATGAATAAGTAAATAAATATGAATAAATTCTAACCAAAAGTACAATCTTAGTTTTGATTCACATGATTGATCATTAATGCAAAAATAAACTATTTAGTTCATATAATAGATCGATTATAATTGTTAAAAGGCTCTAACAACTAATCTTTCCTAAATCTTATATTAAACAAAACATGCAATATGAATAATCTCTAACCAATGAATAATCCTAAACTATGTTAGAATTCAACCTATTAACAATATTAATAACTAGAAAGACCTGATCCTAGCGAACGAACTCAATACACATTATTCATTCAAAAACTATGTCTTATATTTTCATAATATAATCAAAAGGTCTTGTAACAATGAAATTATATTCTTTTTCATAAACATTAGCTTAATTAAACAATTATGCATTTAATCTTGCTAAGTAGTATTAAATTATTCTATTAATTGAATAATTGTTAGTTATTGCTACAGTTAATTAAAAAAATAAAAACAACAAATCACATAAAATATATGAATATTGAAAAATAAAGAGAAGATAAAAATGTTTAGATCTCATAATTCATAATAAACTGACACCTTCATAAGACTTGGCTAGAAAAGAACAATAAATTGTTATAACCTAACCAAACAACTAACAAAATAAAATAAAAAAATATCTTCTTCTCTAATGATTTCCTACTTCTGTTTTTATATGAAAATAGACCAAAACTAACTAAAGAAAAAAATATAAAATAAAGTTTTGCAAAGAAATTAAATTTTAATTTAAATCCCTTCCAATCTAAGATCCTAGATAAACACAAAATCCTTTAATTAAGTATTCTAAACAGGTACAAACTCTTTTAGGTCAAGCTGGAGAATAGATAGAGATTTTATTTAAGGCTTATCTCTCAGACGTGTAGAAAATCAACAATATAGCTTCCAAATTCAACTTCTTTCCTTTACAGCTTTTCTAACCTACCCAATTCATAAAAATAAGTTCAATTTCATCAAGCTCTAGTACTTCTACACACAAAATAAGCAAAATTTAATCAATAATGTATTTTTTTAAAGAAAAATTACCAAATTAAATGCCAAAATCATAAAGCATAAAGTACACCTTATCATTCTTATTGTGTTAACTATTGCTTGCTGCAATTCGCAATTCTAAGGTAGCTTATTTTTATATTTATATGTTCTCTTGTAATCTTATGGGTTAGATCAACAAACATCCACTCAAATCTTAATAAAATTTAATTCTAAATTATTTTGGGAGAACAATATATGTGTGTTATATATGTGTATGTATGTTATATGTATGTTATTATACATATGTATACACATATTATATGTATTTATGTATATGAATATATGTATGCATATACATGCACACACAAGCTTTGACAAGTTATATATGATTAGCATTATCATTAATAATCAAGCCAATTGAAAATTTGAATTTATTTATGAATTAACCAATGTGTAATTATGCAATTTAAGAGAGTTCAATCGAGACTGCTTATTGAATATTATAAATGCATTTTAGGCAAATTTGGTGTTATGTGAAAATGAGAAGATGTCTATTTTATAGAGGAGATTCTATTGGATTTTTAGCTAAATTCTCATAAAATGTTTTCATTTAATTCTATATTATTCTTATTATGAATGTTATTCCTTAATGTCGATCCTTATTAGACTCAATGAGATGTGCTTTAACAATAGGTAGCTACTTCTATTACTTTATAACCATAAATTAATTAGATAGTTTTAACTATTATATATACACAAACATATGAGGAATTTGCACCAATGGTTCCCTAACTTACAAACCATTAACTCAATGGTCACTCATCTTTAAATCGTATCTCATAACTGATATATCTTAAAAATTCATATCTCCATAGTCCCTGCGATCGTCAGTAATAGGTTCTTTCTAGTTTCTTATTGAATATAATGCCACATAAGATTTGACAATGTCAACATAATTATTACGGTCAGGAAAGTGATTCTCCATTTCTTGGAAAATGTTTTCTCCTCTTTCTTCCTAAAAGCTATCTCTTTCTCTGTCTCTTCATTTGTTCACTTTTTCTCCCCATATATGAAGATGAAATCCTTAAAGTAAAAATTGAAACACTTACCATTTTTCTTTCTTCCTTTTTATCAAGAGAAATTAATGTCTCACAGCACACAAATAAGAAGAGGATGCAATTATGGTGTTAAAGCTGTGATAAAGACCTATCTGATGGATGACAACCCAGGTAGAAGTTTTTTTGGATGCATAAAGTATAAAGCTGTTAGGGTATGTATTTTAGTGCCTTAAAATTTAATTCTTTTGCGTAAGTGGAAATGTAATTTTTTTCCTTTTCAATAGGAGACTGGAGGTTGTGGATATTTTGAATGGCATGATCCTAAGGTGCATCCAAGATTGAGACAAGTTATTTTAGGATTGCTTCGAAAATTGAACAGAGTAGAAAGGGAAAGGGATAATGAAAAACAAATGTCTGAAATGTGTTTTATTTGGAAATTGATTTCAATTGGTTTGATTATTATGTTGTTGGGTTTAGTTTTTGGCAATAGGAAGATGTAATAGAGGTGATGAATAGGTTTTGGCCATATTGAATGGCATTTTGGTGCAGCAAATGGTAATAGGCATTTAGTGCAAGGGATGGTAGTAGTGAATGAAATAGGTGGGGTAGATGGGGATATAAATACTGTTAAGTGGTTAAATATGTAAAAGAGTCGAGTTTTTATGGAATTAAATTTTTATGCCATTTTATTAATTAAATTTTATTTAGATAATATACTATGAATTTTTAACATTTTAAAATTGTATTTAGGTAAAAAAATTGTAGCATAATGTATTGATTTATATAAAAAGAATATAAGGAGATATATTTAAAATCATATAAAGTAAAACTATTTGGTAAATTTTATTTTGAAAAAATACTATAACTCTTGGCATTTTAAAAATTATATTTGAGAAAAAATTGTATCCAAAATATATTCCCTTATTACATTCAAAAAAATTATTACATCCAATATAAAAATTTATATCCATAATACGTACATACAAAATATATTAAATGGTTACATCTAAAATATAACATGTATCATAATTTCAATTTTGGATAAATATTCCCATAAAAAGCATCCACTTTAGCTGGATACAACATATATTCCCTAATAGCATCCAAGATGTAACATGGATTACAATCACAATGTTTGCTTGCAAAATATATTCCTTAATAGCTATATATAATGTTTGGCATTCCATACAAATGTATAAAAACTTCATATCCAATGCCCATAAACAATTAACTTGCTTCATTAACAATCATACTAAATCCTTGCCAACATGAAGAAAATAATCACCAACTACCAATTATGATAAATAAATGCAAGTAATAAATGTAAAAAAAAAAATTACATTTGTGGGTGTAGGATTAGCTAAGTTGTTGGAGCTATTTCCACAACCTCTCTTGTTATGACCTACTTTACCACACTTGCTACACGTAATTGACACTCTATCTTTCTTAGAGAGCTTTCCCCTAGCCTTAGTAGCAACCTACCACCTTGATTTCTCAAATTGTCTACCACATTGTTGCAAATTCTTTAGCAGCAACCTCTTCTTCCATATCATTCCTAATAGATTATTTAAGATCTTTATCAACATTAGGAATGTCATAATCTTTATCAATAAAAATGTTTAGGTCTACATTACCAACACCCACATTATCACTATCCTGGCCTTACATTTATAGCTCCAACTCCTAAGCTATCTAAATTATCACTAATCTCACTAGTTTGTATATTTACATTCTCACCATCAGTACCATCTCCATCATCACCATTTCTATTAATAGCTCCCATATTTCTAACATTTTCACCCTCACAAGCATTCTCATTGAACTCATTTATACAAACATCATCATTTACAACATAAATAGGCTCCAAACTAGAACCTAATTGTAGAATAGTTGATGCCTTAACACTTTTATTCCCCTTAATATCCCTTAGCCCATTTGCAACCTTTTTTCTCTTAGCACCCTTTGAAGATTCGATAACACAACTCTTTTTGGTACCTAAATTCTCTTTAATCTCCTCTATTATCACAATTGAACTTTTCTTTGTTAAAGTGTGAATAATATTTCTAATATCTTCTACTATCAAATAATGCACATAAACATCAATTATTCTAACTTCTAATCCATAAAGGCATATCTCAAAAACATGGTGGTTATTATCTAAATTCCTTAGTCCTTCATTAAAATCTTTGCTAGGTAATTTTTATTTGTATCATATAACCCCTATCACTCCTAATGCTTATACAAACCTATCTATTCTAACTAGAGACATCCAATCCCAATGACACCCATACAATATCACTACTTCCCCATTAAAATGGGCCTACTCTCTAATCTCACCCTTATGGTGTACAATAATGTCAAAGTCATTCTCTGGCATTTTACCTACACATATGAATTACATTTGAACCCTCTATAATGTTAGTTTCTATGGACTCATGCTCAACGGAAATAAAACATCCATGGAACCCTAGCAAAGTTTGGAACATCAAAAAAATTGAAAAACAAACAAAATTTGTATATGATGAAATCACAGAATAAGAATTTACTGCAAATTTTCTATGTGATTCCAATGTGCAGTTTTCTTTTTCTTTTGCTCTTCTCACCGAGTTATCGCAAACCACAGTGATCCTCAGTTGATAACACTTTCAAGGTAATCCATACAAAAAGTTCTTAGAAGAGAGCAACTTGAAAATCTAGGTGCTAGTAGGATTTTTACACGGATGAAGGAAGGAGAAGAAATAGTGTGTTTTCAATTGTTCTATGCAGCAATTTCTGCTATAATGTGCCCATGGTGGCTACTATAATAAGGCTTATTTATATCATAAATAAACCCTATTTAGGTCAGATTTTAACACTTAAAATTTGCTCTAAGTCGATCAATTAAGACTTTTTCTATCCTATGCACATAAGACT
>CANXYI010943392.1:0-10353 GCA_948208565.1 Hura crepitans | reverse complement strand
TTGTGTACATTGGAGGAGAGAAGAGTGAGAAAATTAAAGAAAAAGTGGGGAAGGAGACAGAAAATAACATCGAGATATAGTGTTTCTCTAGATTGAAGATGGTCTCTTAGCATATGTGAGTATTTTACATGTGTAACCTCTTTTTATAAATGTAGGTGGATGACCTTAATCATGACATGTGGCAATCTAACAGCTTATATTCACCCTATGCCATTTTTAGCTTCAGAAGTTCATAGGAAATTCTTTGGACCTCTAAAAATATTCATTTTAGTTCTAAAAATCCTCGATTAGTGTCACTAAGACCCACGTAAAATTTTAAGTTAAAATTCAATAGTTGACTTTTTGACACTATTCACCTGCCAGAATAAAATATTCAAAAAAATATCTAACGACCTCAGAAAATTAAAATTCCTTCTCCATCATACTCATTAGAATTTTTAAGGTTCAGGGTACGGTATTTTCGAGTCCATTTGGGCACATCTCGGTGCTGTCCCAGCACAAACTCATTTTATCTCCTCATACACTAGTTCTCGACCTGATATGATTTATAGGTTCTACTAAATTTTTAAATTCATTCATTTTACCCATTTTTAGCCCCTTCAAATTTTTATGACCAATAAACCCCTTGTTGGCCTTGTGGTGATGCCCTGCACTATAGAGAACATCACTTAGGCTAGAAGGTATTGTTCACAAGTCATTAACTTACATGCATTACAATCCTTCCCCTCTTAAGAAATTTTATACTCGAAATTACCTGTACTAAAAAGATGAGGATATTGCATCCGTATCTACTCTTCGTTTTCCCATGTCGCCTTAGTCATATTGTGGTGCCTTCATAACACCTTCTCTAATGGAATTAACTTGTTCCTTAGCTGCTTTACTTCTTTAGCTAGAATCTACAGTGGTTATTCTTCATACGTCAAGTCTGGTTAAACTTGTATTTCTTTTGCTGCTATCATGTGAGATGGATCTAATCGATATTGCCTTAACATTGATACATGAAAGATATCATGTGTCTACTGCAATTCAGGTGGCAATGCAAGTTTATATGCTAAGGGACCCACTCTTTTTATGATCTCGAAGGGCCTAATAAATCTTAGACTGAGTTGTCTTTTCTTGCCAAATTAGAGCATCTTATTCCACGACGATACTTTTAAGAATACTCGATCACCTACTTTATACTTAATGTCTCATCTTTTTAAGTCTATATATGATTTCTGTTGATCCAAGGTAGCTTTTAACCTTTCCTTTATAATATTGACTTTCTCCTTAGCATCTTGAATCAAATTAGATTCAACTATCTTACTTTCTCCTACTTCACTCCAATAAAGAGGAGACTAGCATTGGTGACCACACAAGGCTTCATATGGTGCCATACCTAAGCTGCCCTAATAGCTATTGTTATATGCGAATTCAACTAATGCCAAATACTGATCCTAATTGCCTTTAAATTTTATGGCACAGCTTCGTAACATATCTTCTAGCACTTGTATTTCTCTTTTCAATTGACCATCTGTTTGAGGATGGAATGCTATACTGTATGTTAATCGAGTACCTAAGGCTTCCTGTAATTTCCTCTAAAACTTGAAGGTGAATCTCGGGTCTTGATATGAGATTATAGCTAGTGGTACTCCATGTAACTATATAATCTCATCAATATATAATCTAGCTAGCTTCTCTAAGGAATAGTCCATCCATACTAGTATGAAGTGGCTGTCTTGGTCAGCCTGTCCATGATTACCCAAATGGCATCACACTTACTCCTAGTCAATGGTAATCCTATGACAAAGTCCATGGTGATCTTCTCCCATTTCTATTCTAGAATTGCAATCAGGTGTAGGAATCTAGAAGGAACTTGGTGCTCTGCCTTCACTTGTTGGCAAGTCAAACAACAAGACACGTACTCAGCTACCTCTTGCTTCATTTCGGGCCACAAATAATGAGGCTTCAACCCAAGATACATCTTCGTACTTCCTGGGTGCATGGAATATGGAGCTTCATGAGCTTCCTTCAAAATATGCACTCTTAATTCATTTACATCTAAGACACATTGCCTATTCTGGTAATATAGGCTTTCATCATCACTTAACTCAAAGCTTATTGCCTTCCCCTCTTTGACTTTACTCATAAGTTACACCATCTGAGTGTCTTTTAGCTAAGCCTCTTTTACCTACTACCTAAAGTTAGCTTTAACTTGTAGTCTAGCCAATACTGTACCTTCCGCTGTGTATTCCACTCTAGTGTACATCAATTTCAAGGTAGTTATAAGCTTTATACTTAGAGCATCTATAACTAATTCACCTTTTTGAGATGTTAGTCAATCAAGCAGTCATAATCCTTAATCAACACCATCCATCATCGCTATCCCAAATTCAGATCCCTCTATGTAGGCAAATACTTTAGGCTCTTATGGCCAGTGTAGATATAGCATTTTTCTCCATATAGGTAGTGTCTCCACACTTTTAAAGCAAAGACAATTACAGCCAACTCTAAGTTGTGTGTGGGATAATTCTTCTCATGAGGCTTCAACTGCCTGGATGTATAAGCAACTACCTTGCCTTCCTGCATTAGTATATAGCCAAGTCCATTGTGTGAAGCATTACTATAGATCACAAACTCCTTACCCTATTATAGTTGAGTGAGGATAAGAGCTTCTATTAGCAATCGCTTCAATTTATCAAAGCTAGCCTAGCACTTGTCATTTCACTCAAACTTTACATCTTTTTGTATTAATCATGTCAATAGAGCAGTAATCATTAAAAAGCCTTTCACGAACCTATAATAGTAACCTGCCAATCCTAAGAAACTCCATATCTTAGTCACATTCCTAGGAGGATTCCACTCTAACACTACTTTAACTTGCTAGGGTCCACTCTAATACCCTTAGTTGAGGCAACATGACCTAAAAATGCTACTTCTTCCAACCCAAACTCACACTTGCTAAACTTGGTATACAACTGCTTCTCTCTCAATGTCTGTAGCACAATCTAGAGGTGTTGTTCATATTCCTTCTGAGTTTTGGAGTACATTAAGATGCCATCAATAAACACAACCATGAACTGATCCAAGTATGGCTTAAAGATCCTATTCATCAAATCCATAAAAGCTGCCAGGCATTAGTGAGCCCAAATGGCATCATTAAGAACTCATAATGCCCATATCGGGTCCTAAAGGCATTTTTTAGAATATGATCCTCCTTGATTTGCAACTAATGGTACCCTAACCTTAAGTCTATCTTGGAAAAGACACTGGCACCTCATAACCGATCAAAGAGATCATCGATCCTAGGTAACAGATACTTGTTCTTAACTGTTACCTTATTTAGTTGCCTATAATTGATGCACAATTGGAGTAACCCATCCTTCTTCTTCACAAATAGTATAGGAGCTCGCCAAGGTGAGACACTAAGCCTAATTAAGCCTTTATCTAGCAAATCCTGCAACTGCACCTTCAATTCCTTTAATTTTATTAGGGCCATCTTATAAGGTGTAATAGATACTGGGTTCACACCATGGTATGTCTGTATCTCAAAATCTAACTCTCGATGTGGTGGCAATCTTGGCAACTCACCTGAGAACACACCAGGAAAATCAAACACAATAAGTATCTAATCCAAGCTAGGGGTCGAAGCACTCATATCTATCACTAAATCTAGGAAGGCTTCACATCCCTTTTAAATGAGTCTTCTAGCTGTTATAGTTGAGATAACATTATACAAGGAGTCTCTTTTATGCATAATAGTCACCTCTTACCCATCTGGGGTTTATAGACTTAACCTTTTCTTCTCACAATTAATTATTATTCTATGCTTTGATAGCTAGTCCATACCGAGTATGATATCAAACTCAAGGAAAGAAAGCTCTATTAGATCTATTAGGAAGGTCTGATAATGGATCATCAGAGGACAGTGTTTGTAAATTGTGTTCACTGTCACACTCTGACCTATCAAGTTGCTCACTTAAATGTCTAAATCTATAGGTTCTGGTTGAAGCCCTCTATCTCATACTTGTGTGGTGCATATATACGAGTGTGTCAATCCAGGATCTATCAAAGCTAATATAGGAACATTAAATAAAAGGAATGTACTAGCAATGATGTCTAGAGCCTTTGCTTCTTCTCGAGCATGAATGGCATACTGTCATGCCAAAGCTCTTGCCACTGATCTACCCCTCTAACTAGTGGTCGGCTGATCCTATCTCGACTATCTCGGGGGTCTACTAGCTTTGGCTACCTCTGAAGCTTGAGTCTAGACAACTTTCATCTGCCTCTAAGGGCACTCCCATTGATAATGGTCTCAGGCCCCACATACAAAGCATTCGCCTCTCCTAAACTACCAACACTAGACCCAATGCCTCCTCTAGTAGCTCCCACAAGTTGGAGGTGCACTCCTAGCAATAGATACGGGTGCACTCAAGGCCTGCTATGATAGAGGTGGTTGAGGTCTAGGAGGATACCCCTGACTAGTCCTTAGTGATGGGGCTTGCCTCTATGACTACTGGCCTATCTTCCTTTGGGACTGCTGGCTAGGCTGGAAGTCCCTCTGTCTCTTACTCCCACCTGGAGCTGAATTGGTCTGGCCTATAACAAATGGCCTCTTCCTCTAAAATAACTATCGCTTCTCTTGCAGCATCTCTTCCATATCATAAGTTGCTACTACCAACTTGAAGAAGTCTCCAATCTTTTGAGGTTGAAATCTGTATTCTTAACTTCATATTGAGGCCCTTCTCGAACCTCTTACATTTCTCCTCATCAGTAAAGAGAAACTCTACTGCATATCCACTCAAGTGAGCAAAATCCTTCTCGTACTCAGAGACTGATCTCCTTCCTTGCTTCAGATCAAAGAACTCCTACCTCCTCTTATCTTTGTAAGAGTGAGGAATATCGCTCTTCTTCAATTCCTTCAGAAAGAACTCCTAAGTCAACTCCATTATTGCCTTCCTTTTTCCTTAATGTATCCCACTAATGGAAGGCCTCCTCTTATAGCAAAGATGTGGAACACTTTAGGCACTCCTCCTTAGAGCATTGTAGCTACTATAATATCCTAGTGGTCTACTCCAACCAATACTTTGCTCTCGTTGTGTCATCCTTCCTCGCACCTAAGAAATCCATAGCTCCTATCTTTTTAAACCTCTCCAAATAAGTCTTCAGTAATGCTGGGGGAGCGGGTGGAGGTGAAGGAGGTGCAATAGGAATTAGAGCTAGTAGTGGTGGTGGTAAAGGTGCTACAGTGTGTCTCAGAAGGTCCACTATCTACTGCAGCAAGGTTGATGAGGCCTGAGTGTGAGGCTGGAACTAAAGCTGAGGTGGCAACCGGTGGGTAGTACCACTTAGTTCTAGGGTGGCTGCACTCACCTTCAGTCCATGTAATGTGGTTGGGGCATGACTAGCCACCTTTTCCCCTTGCTCGAGTGGGGTCCGCTCACTCATCATGTCAAATTGTACCAAAAATAATTATTAGCTTTAGACTGTGTAGCTTGACTCGAAATAAAACCCTAGACTCATGCACTCATGTATAAGAGACCTAGGAACACCTAAACCAACTCTAATACCACTAATTGTAACACCCTTTACCTGTTTCTACAGGAAATAGGGAAGGTGTGCTACTTCCTGTGAGGTCATCCATCTTTGGATTTCTCTAAGGACTTTTCATTTAACTTCTACCCAACTTTGACTTTCTTTGACTTAGTTTACCCATTATGCATTTTTGCCTACTTAGCCTCTTATTATTGCCTATTTTAGACTGCTAAAACCTTTTACTAGGACTACCAGACATTCATAGACAATTGGGTAGCATAACAGCTACCTAGGTGAAAAACACAAAATTTAACCTATAAGAAAAATTGTAACACCCTTTACCTATTCTTGAAGAAAACAAGTAAAGTGTGCTACTTCCTGTGAGGTCACCCATGCTTGGATTTTCCCTAAGGGCTTTTCGTTTAACTTTTACTTAGGTTTTTCCTTTTCATTCTAGAAATTTCATTAAATAGTTCCAGTGGTCTGAGGTTAACTTACTAGGCATATTACACTCACATGCTTGATCTTATGGTCAAATATCAGCTTAGGCTGCTATTACAGCCAGAGGCTCATTTACACTAGTAGTGGGCTAATATAGTCTCTGTATAGCTATCATACCATTCCACTACCCACAGTAACATGCAAGAGTGCTGCTACCATCTAATATAACACATTCTAGTTATACAATAGCATACCTAGATAGTCTTCGACTGCACTACTGGTCATCCTCATCATATTGTCTCAATCTACCACCTGCGTATCGGACACCCGATATGTTGAGTATGCACTTAGTGGTAAATTTAACCAAACATACCATGTATCACTATTACATGCAAGCACACAAGACCTAACAATTCTCATCTATTTATAGTTTTTTAACCCCTCTATTTCAACCTTGAGTTATGTTTAATTATTAACTAATTTACCATACTTTAACTAAACTCAAAAACTAGGGTTTCACATCATTTTCATCATTAGTTACTATTTCATTACTACATAATTATGATTCATACTGACATTCTTCCATAATAACTATCCTTACTATATTTAAGTTACATGACTTACATAGCTTTGCCATCTATTCTTTACTATTCACTGATCCATCTCAGTTCCTTAGCTCTATTCATTATTTATATAGGTATAATTTATTACCTCTTTCATTTGGATTAGATAATTCCCTCTATACTTATCCCTTTATACATATCTTCTTATTTATTCACCATTTCTTTAGTTCTTTACTTTCCTTAAGAGTCTTATAGAAATTACATAGGCTTATCCAATCTCTTTCTAGATAGGCTATCATTTGTTCTTAATTGATGTTACTCATAGTTTTTCTCAACCTTAACAATTTAACTTTAAGTTCTTTTTAATGTCTTTTCAGTCTGTTCAAGTTCTTTACTTAATCCCTTTGTAACCCTCACAGTTTGGGAAGAACTCCTAACCACTAGATAATAGGAATCACAATGTGCAGTGGCCTCTATTTTGGACCTCAGCTGCTGCACCATCCCAGTCTGGGAACCAAACAAAAGACAAGGCTGTATAATAGCCCACATTATAGACCTCGGTGTTTATACACACCCTTCGCCCGATAGCAGGGATTAGTTCTAAGGAACCTCCTAATATTAGAAAGGGGATAGCAGGGATTATCCCCGTGGGACCTCCCAATATCCCAATATAATTAATACAAGCAAGGCATACGGTGGATAGTAAGGATTAGACCCATGGGACCTCCCAATATCCACAAGTGGGTAGTAGGGATCTGTCTGTAGACCTCCCAATACCCAGAGCGTGTAAGCTTAAAGCAATACTTAATGGCTGCACCCACCATACATAGGCTAAAATCCATACAGACTCAGCCTCTAGCAGCTGCTAATCCCTAGTTGACCGGTCACCCTATCTAATGTATAAGTAACCATAAATCCCAATATCCCTTTCCAATATCTCTTTTCAGTCATTATATTCCATACCTGAAATATTTACCTTAAATAATGTCCCTTATTAATCAGTTTACTTTATTTATTAATCAAAGTTCATTTACCATCTTTCCAGTCCCATCATTTTACCGTATCCTTAATTCATATTCCATTCCTTTAATTACTGTCGTTTGATTGTTTTTTTTATCTCTTTTTTCACATAGCTCTAATTTCTCTTTTCTTCTAATTTATGTTCTTTTCCTTCACTTCCATGTCTCCCAAAATATTCTATCCTAAGGCTCTTATGTTACTTTTCCTTATATTATACAATAGTAATGTAGTTTTCAAGTTTGATAATTTATTCTCATCATTACTAACTTTATAATAGTATTTCATCTCGGCACTATTTGATAAGTTGCTTAATTTAACTTTATGGAATCCTTCATAAGGATTCCACTATTCACTTGCCTTTTGGATCTTTACTAATTGAAAGCTCTTTTTATAGTCCATAGTACACAAATAGTTTATGTATTAGTTCCCTTAAATTCTGACCATATATTATTTATACTTTAATAATTTCTTCAGTTTTTCATTAATTGGATAGCTCTCTAACCCATTTTGGTTCAGTTTAGCTCAATTAATCACTCCTCTAATTTATCAAATATTTATTCTAAATATTTTCAAGCTAATAAGATACAGATTTTATTTTATTTGCTCAGGTCATATTTCCCAATAAGTTATGGGTCTCGTAATTTCCTAAATAGTTATAGGTCATTTTTATGTAAGAGTTACTATTCATTTGGTAAATTCTCCCCACCAACCTAGTGATCTATTTTAATTTCCTTTCTCCTAAATCCTTTATATCCCAAAATACTTTATATTATCCAACATCTTATTTATTTTAACTTAAGAATTTATTATTTCAACCCTAAGTCCTAAACTAGACCTCCTAATTAAATTCTTATTCTTCCATCAACCACTTTCAACTCTAACTATTACATCACATGCTCTTACACATCCATTCTACATATATTATTTACACACCATACTTTATTAATACTCCTCACATAGTCAAGTCATTTTTGGTCATTCCATGTTATTCACATGGCGTACACCATCATACCATTCTAACCTCACATGCCACCATGCCATACATACATACCCATGCCATGGCATACATGACATATACCTATTCATATATGCAACACATGCATACACATCTTTTACACATCCAATTTGCATCCCTAACATCTTATCTCCTCAAATCGCACCTCCTAACATGCAATTCACACACACACACACACACACGAACACATATACAAATTCAACTTCCATACATGTAGCTAAATCCAAATTCCATATTTTTCTTAACATACATGATGTGTTTTGGTTAAATTCACTTACAGTGGACTCCCTATCATGTTGAAGCCACTCCAGAACCCTTGGATCCACCTTTCTCTACTTTAAACCACCATTTCCAAAAATTCCATAATAGAAATTCCCTTTTGAAAATTCCTACAAAATTACACATAACTCTAAACTGAAATCGCTTTCCATAGATAACATCTACACCTTAAATACTTTCTAAGAAAATTAAGAAACCATGAAAAGGATCACTTGCACAATAATTTTGAATTATTCATCAAGTGCTTAAAACTCACTTTTTGGATATCCTTTTCCACTTTTATCACTTGGAATAGCTTCAGTGGATCATAGAGGTTCGGGACTATATAAATTTTTTTAGCATGGGAGGAGAGAGAAAGAATTAGAAAATAGAGGACTCCCATGGTGTAAATGGCGTCGGCCATAATCGGGTATGAGAGGAAGATGACTCCTTGTTCATTCCAACCATATGCACACATGTCCCTTTAGGTGTGCAAGCAAAGTGGATGGCCATGATCGTGCCATACATCAATCGGATAACCCAAATTAATCCTATTTGACTTTAAACTTTAAAAATTCAAAATAATTTCTATAGGCTTCCAAAAATCATAATTCCAGTCTAAAAAATCCTTAATTAAATTCATTAAGGGTCCTGTAAAATTTTAGCACGAAAATTCCTTCGGGAGCTAGGGTTATTATTCACCCTATGCCATTTTTAATCTTCAGAAATTCGTAAAATATTCTCTGGACCTCTAAAAATATTCAATCCAATTTTAAAAATCCTCAATTAATGTCACTAAGGCTCACGCAAAATTTCAAGTCAAAATTCAATAGTGGACTTTTTGACACCATTCACCTACCATAATAAAATATTTAGAAAAAACATTAAACGACCTCAGAAAATTAAAATTCCTTCTCCATCATACTCATTTGAATTTTTGAGGTTTAGGGTATATAGATACCCATTTTCGTCTGGCCTAATAATATATATATAATGAATAAAGATAATTGAAAGCAAAGGGTTATGCGATAATGATATCATTAGTGTCATTACTTATGATATTCGTAAACGTATCAAAATCCCATACAAGTATTATAAAGTAAGGATGATTATTACATATAATATGGTAATTACTTATGAAAAGAATCACTAGGGAAATTATAATATCATGAGTATTACTTAGTTTTATAGTGATCATATGATTTAATTAAGTTATTATAGTGTTAAATTTAAATCGGATAATGGATAATATGAAGTCATGATAAGTTGAGAATTAATGATACATAGTATTAATTATTAAATTAGTAATAATTAAGTACAACAAAAATCAAAATTTAAAGTAACTAATGATAAATTAAAGAATAATCAATTATGAAATTAGAAAAGATAATTTAGAAATCAATTAACTAACAATAAATTAATTACAACATTAAAAGAGAAAAAAACTGAAAAAATAAATTATAAGGAAATTATAAAAATTACAAAATAAAATGAAAAAGAAAAATTAAATTACAAATTAAATAAAATTACAACCCAAAAAAA
>CANXYI010943363.1:0-15089 GCA_948208565.1 Hura crepitans | reverse complement strand
TGTTATGTGTAAGAGGGTTGAGGTGTGGAGGCCGGAATCTTCATTGGCCTTTTATAGGCTTCCTTTAGGCCTTCTAGAAATCATAAGGTATCAGTTTGATTGCCCTTAACTAAATTAGTTCAATCAAATAGGTCCAAACAGTTGATGGAACCAAATTCATCAAATTAAACCTATTAGCCTTCTTTTTCCAATTGGGCCTAAATTGCATTTATTTCTTTTTTTCTTCTTCTTTAATCTTAAATTATGGGTATTTATGGTTAGCTGGTGAATCAGTCTAGAATTGAACTAATATTTTTGGTTTACAATTTTTATTTTTAGAAATCAGTGAGTAACCGTTAGTCAACGGTTAACTGGTTTATATAAATTTTATATTTTATATTTTCATACCTAAAAAATATTTTATTTTATGAATATTTTTATAAAATATTTTGTAATATTTTATATGGCTAGTTTCTAAAATATTGTAATGCTTATTTTTTATAAATAAATACTAAAACTATTTTCTTAAATAAGTTATATATGCTTTAATAGGTGTATAATAGGCATATTATTATTAATTTCATGTTGAATATACTTTATCCATACAACTACTAACATTAACTTTATTTTTCTTTTCAATTTTTATTTTGAGTATTATATTTGATTTGTAATTTTTATTTTAAAGCACTTTTAACCATTTGAAAGGACTTTATAATTTCTATGGTTTTACTACATTTATATATTAAAAGCTTTAATGGTTCTAATGGTTAACCAAAAAATCAGTATGAAAAATTGGTTAAAAATTGAAATTGATATAGTGATTAACCGAAATTAATGGGTTGGTTAATAAAATTATTAATAGACTAGTTAACTAGTCTATGAACATTGTAACACCCTAAAAATTGGTATAAAAAATTACAAGTTGGAAGATTTGGGAAAAATAAAAGAAAATGAAAATTTTTCTATATTAAAAGTGATAAATTAGATTAAAATGATATTATGTCATATGAAAGGATTAAAGGGGGAATTTTTCCTTAGTGTGTGATACCCTTTACTTGGTCCAATTTATGGACCAGATTAAGAATGCCACATAACCATTATCCAACTTTATAGATTTTTTGGTTTACAAAAAAAAAAAAACTTTAATCACACACAAGGCACTAATGCAACAAGTTAAGATAATTGGGGTCCTCATGTCAAAAATTCGAAAACATAATGGCTGTTTGGTGATACTATCCCAAAATTTCAAACCTATAGAGACACACTTCTATAAACATATACATCATCTCACAAGCCACCTTGATCCTAATGATCATCCATAACTCAAACATACATACACAATCATAATTAAATAAGCATCCATCATCATTATACTAATCGATCATCCATATAATATAGAGCCATAATCAATAAATATAACATACCTTGGATATACAATACATATATATATTCTAAATCCATACAAAAATCAAAACTCAAGAATCTCACACATTAAAGCAACTCCTAAAAATAACTCCTTTAATCGGTTCCAATTTCTTAAACTTACATCTCTTATCTCGAATTCACTTAATCTCTTCCTACACATCACAAACAAATATAATGTGCTAAGCATGGAGCTTAGTGGTGTATCCAATAATAATTTATACACTAAATCACATGCGAATTACATTTACGGTATTTACACATGAGCATGCTTTTCTTAAAGAATTGAACTACATGTTTGTAAACAATTCATCATCATTACATGCAAATCCTTTGTATGATTCAAATTTAATACATGCATATGATTTATAATATACTAATAATATATGTACAACAACAACTAAATTTCATTTGATTAAGATTATTATCATAATCTAACATATCTCAGTATCTTAACTTAGTGTAGCAATATATACACACATAAAGACGCACAGACACACTTAAATTTCCATACTTCCTTATATGTTTCAAATGAATCATTATGTGCTTGCCCATAATCAAAGATAATATCTTAAAATTGGATAATGGGACTACTAGGTCATAGAGGCCGTACTGGACCATAAAGATCCTCTTATGGACCCGAAGGTCATCTGTTGCACTTGAAGGTCAATTATTGGACCTGAAGGTTATCTACTAGACCCAAGGTCATCTACTAGACCCAAAAGTTATAATGAGGTACAGATGAACTCTAACAACTATCCAATGTAGGTTGTCTACTCATATGGGCTAAAATTATTTTTATTCATTCTTTTTCTTCTTTAGTGCTTTTTGATATCATTATTATATAATTGGCCATACAAATGACCTTAAAAGATTAATCACAATACTCGCTTCATAGAATCCCAAATGTCATCATAAATAATTTATGATCTTGTAATTGTGATAGTCAAAGAACAATCTTCTATGTCATGCACCATTCATAATACATACACATAATTTCTTCTTAACTACTAGATAAATGCTCAGGGCATCATCAATACCAATATAGGCCATTTGGCGATACAAGGAAAAGATAAATGTTGTGGTGCTTACTTGTTATCTCATTATGTTTCAAATGCAAGAAAACATATTTATTTCTCAATTAGACATTATCATGATGTAGCACTATCTTTTATGCTTTACTAATTAAGTTTTTAGTTCTTCTAATGTATAACCTCTATTATGATTAACAAGATAAAAGTATGAACACATACCTTACTTACAAAATTTCATGTGCTTTAAACCATCAAGCACAAGTTATCTACCTCATATAACACATACATCAAAACATAGATCTTGTACATTTATTAGGCCATTCGACCATAATATGATTAAACCACATGCAGCATTTCTTTTCATTCAACAATGCGTCAAGTATATATATAAACTTTGGCATACAAACATCCTTTAGCTTCTTTATGTGTCACTTAGCTAGTACTCATCTCCTAGGTTCATACTTTACATAGTTATGTTATATACTTAATTTCATACTGTTACATAATTATTTAAGCTAGTCATGTTATATACTCAATTTCATACTCTTACATAATCATTTAAGCACCACACTCTCATGCTTATCTTCACATCTCACATGTTCATTAATAATTTTTAATGAGGTTCATCCTCAATCCTCATTAAACATAGTCAATAGATTATTTAACCATTAGTTAACATCCATCTAACTTTTTATCAACATAGCTTTAGTTTAGCTCACTTAGCTCATTATCTTATTATGGTTGAATGTATAATCAAGTACATACTATTTCATCATTTCTCATCTCTTACATAACATATACATCATCAAATCTTAAATATTATTTTTAGTCCACAATAACAATTCAATATCTCAAAATCATAAAATTTATTCACTTAATCACATTAAGCTAAATGACCATTTACATGATTCACACACACATATCTCAATAAAGCATTCCACCATAAATCAAGTTTATTTCTTATTCCACTTATGTCGCAATATGAACATAACTCCATTTAAGGCCCTAAACACTACATAGGCTTATTTAAACATATAATTTGTCAACTATATACATACATACATACATACATACATATATACATATACATATATATATACATATATATATATATATTCATTACACCATGCTTTTAAGTATTCTTTTCTTTATATTAATACATAATCAATGTAATGGCTTAATCCACCAAACAAATTTTATAGTACACACCTAATCACCTTATCTTTCCTACTTGTATTATGGTTATGACCTAATATTCCTTCATTAGCTTATTTTTTTTGCTAATCTTTAATGTATACTCATTTCCATCAATGGTAGTCCCTAAAAGCATATTAGAGTCTACATGTTAAACATACACATACATTACATCATAGCTACTAACATCATAAAACCATTATTATAAGCTTTAGATTTTAACCATATGCATATGCCTTATTTAAGGGTTCAACTCGCAACTTGCATTCGACATGTCCTTACTTTAAGTTCATATAAACATATCATTATAACATGTTATAAACTCTTCTCAGTAACCAAATACACAATACCACAAATTCATATCACATAAATGGAAATTATCCTTAATAGCATGCTTTGAATAATCACTTGCACACATAATGAATATATGCATGTATATAATTTCAAGCAAAGGTTTATACTTAACATCCATATATTCTTATCGAAATATATTTAGCTTATACACAGTATACATACCATAAATTACATTTAACTAATGTCTACAAATCAATACACATTAATCCCCATAGCATCCATAACCATACATCATGACTAATATAATCAATTAGCTTCAATTATACTTTAGAAAATCATGTACATCATATTCCACACTTTCACATTTTGGAGTCATAGATATATTACTTTTTATTCTTTTTAATACTAGCATTTACTCAAAAATGCATTTTCTAATCATGCACATTCTCTTCAATATATCTCCTCAATTCATCATAGAACATGTTTAAAACATATCATTTTTATACCTCATTTATTCTACATCTCACTACGACGAACATGTGCAGACATAAAGGTCATGTATATGTGTATTTTGTTTATCTGAGTTGGTAGTTCATCTTCTTTCATCTAAAACTTAATACATTTTAAACTAATATTTTTATTATCTTTTGAATTACACCTCAACTCATTTACATGGTCAAGAGATCCCAATGTTCTTAATACATACATACATACATATATACATACATATACATATATACATACATACATACATACATACATACATACATATATATATATATATATATATATATATATATATATATATATATATGGACATAAAACATAATTTCATTTTGAAGGCAACTCCATATAAACACCTTAACAAAATCCCAAAGAATCATTATAAACTATTTTAGGATATCATATAAAAATCACACACCAAATTTTCATTTTATCCATTCATAGCCTAAGCTTCACAACTTGGCACACATAAGTTTCTAGCCATAAACATAAATTTCTTATCAAATTTAGTTAATTATAACATACAGATAGGCACTGATATTCACTAAGGTTTTATGGAAATATATTGGATACACTTATAGTTCCAACTGAGATGCCTCTCTACCACTTCTCTTTCATATCACCCTTAATGGCAACCTTATCTTTATTCTATAAGAACAAAATAGCATTCCCTTTTCTTTTGAATTCACAATAGCTAACTCTACATCCTTGATTAATCAGTTCTACTAGAAATCAGCCTACCATATTGCTACTGATTATTTCTTACGGACTATGTAAACTATAATAGTTCTATGATTGACATTCAATCATGCCTTTGCCTTACTATAACCCCGCTCACAACATAACTGTTGCTAAATTTACAATAGAATTAAAACTCTAACCTCTTAAGAAGTTGTTACTGTCAATCCACTTTAGCATTTGCCAAAATTTTAGTTGTTGCATATACGAAATTCATCATTTCTCTCTTAGATATATATATAAATATTGGATAGCAGTATACACACACATATACACTTATATATGTGCATATATATGAGCCTTTTCATACATGGAATATTGAAAATACATAAAAGTATTGAGTTATAACATATCAAACTTAGGTTTATAACATACCAAACTTGGGTACCTATCTCTTAAACTAACAAAAACCACATATATGCTATTTTCAATAACCTAAACAACTACTAACTACCAATTCGCCCCTCCACATCAACTTGTCATTCCAAATTTCTCAATCTTATCTTCATCTTATCAATTTCCTCAACTTTAAATCCTCCTTATAGCTAATTATCATGATTAATATCAATTTACTTTAAAACTCAAAACTAGTCAATAAAAAGAAGATTCAACTTGTATTATGTTTGAGCTTAACATACCCAAATTTTGGTTTTGGGAATCAATAGTAGTAATGAAAAGAATTCCACCACATCCGTTGGTCAAACGATGACAACTCCTCACCTCTATCCCACTTTTCCTCATCAGTGAGTGAACCAGCAGTGATATCATCACTGAGCCACTTTTAATAGCTATTTGTGTGTTATCCCTACTACCACACCACTAAGTCATCGATCAACCCAGCTGACCCCTCTCTTCTTTTCCTTTCTTTTCATTTTTTCTTGCCTT
This sequence comes from Hura crepitans, assembly GCA_948208565.1. Classification (NCBI taxonomy): domain Eukaryota; kingdom Viridiplantae; phylum Streptophyta; class Magnoliopsida; order Malpighiales; family Euphorbiaceae; genus Hura; species Hura crepitans. The sequence continues at coordinate 9,039 of CANXYI010943363.1, read as the reverse complement.
TTTTTGATTTGCTGTTGAGTTCTCTTCTCCCATCCCTCTCTTTTACTCTTTTTTTCCATTGATTTTTTCCTTCTCCAGCTATCGACAACACCTTGCCTTCGTGATTGAAGCCACTGCCTACAGTAGCCACCACTTCACTTGGGTTACTATTACCTATATCTCTTTTTCTTTCTTTCTTATTCTTCTTTTCTTTCCTCTTTCTTTTATTTTTTTTCTCATGTTTTCTTTCAATTGATTTTTTATGGCTACCATAATTTAATTAGAAAATATCTTTGGACAAATAACTTTTTAGATCCTCATACTTTTATTTGTTATTAACTAGACACTTTTTTTATCCTTTATTAGTTTATTCTTGAATTTTATAATGTTTTCTCGATCTCTAAAATTTTTGACTCTAGCTCTTAAAATTCCCTTTATAAAATTTAAACATTAGCTTATAAAATTTTTGAGTCAATGTGAATAAAAACTTAAAATATTCAATTAACCTCTGAGTAGAAACACACTTTATAAAACTTCCTTTTTGATATTTAACCTCTTGAAAAACCTATTTTTAAGCAAATCTTTGCCTGATAATATAAAAAAGTAATATATATATATATATCTCATTAATATAGTAAATAACTTTTCCATATCTTTAAAGCATAAATAAGCATCTCGAGGAAATACTGTTCACAAGTCCTAAGATTTTTTAGATGTTGCATGTTAAGATGTGGGCCATTGGATGGATGTGAAGGATTAATCTTAGCCATCCATCCAAACCCATATAAATAGGGAGATGAATAGTAAAGATAAGAAAAAGCTAAATGTTTATTCCATTCTCCATTGCTCACAAGTTACAGACGTTCATCTCCTCTCTTTTTCTTTTAATCTCATTAAAGGTAAGATTAAACCTTCATTATCATCTCTTTTCTTCTTGTAATTATTATTTGTTGATGCATGCTTTTGGGTTTATTTAGCTTAGGGTTGGTACCTTTGCTTTGAAAGAAAAAGAGGGAGAGAGTTCTAAATGTAAATCAAAAGCAAAGGCAATTCCTCCCAATCTATTTCTAACCAATAATTAGTATGTACATAAGCTATCCTATGCGATTATTGTTGCAAATTATGTGAAAAATTGAATTTTTAAGGCTGATTTCTATAATGCAAAAATTCTTATTAAAATTTTGGATTTTGATGTTGTTATGTGGGTTTTCAATGTGATTAACATGTGACTTTTTATGGATAAATTGATTATAATGCTTAGGAACAAATTAAAAATGATAATCAAATCATTTAGGTTTGAATTATTAAGAATTGCTGCTAATTTTTGTGAGAATTTGCATTAGAATCCTATAGAATGTAGACCTCACGGTTGTAACCCCATAGGTCTCATGGCCATAAGCCTGTTGTGATTTTTGAATAGTTATTGGACTTTGAGGAGCCTCACGGTTGTGACCCTTAATAGTGCTAGTGAAAAAAAAGTTTTTAAACAAAATATTTGAAAGGTTTTCAAAAATGGTTTTGATATATAACGTAAACCTAAGTTCCTAAACACACTTTGACCTATTTTTTATTAGTATGCATAAGTCATGCATAGTGGAAAATTAAAATTTTTATGTAAAACCAAGCAATGATAATATGGATCTAAATAAATCAAAATGATAGACAATAAAAAATTAAGCAACATAGAAATTCTACCATTATTTATTGATTAGTGACTCCTTGTCTTAAACTCACCTCACTAGGTTGTAGAAAACCATAATGATCTTCCTCAAGAACACCTCTAAGGTATCCACACAAGAATTAAAGTGAATAACAATTGAATATCTAGGTGCTAGGAAGGTATTCAGAAGGGAGAAGAAGAAAAAGAAGTAGAGAATCCAAAAATTCACAAGGAGAGTGTGCAAATTTTCTGTCTATTTAGTGGCTACTTATTTTGGTTGATTTTTTGTAGGCTATTTATACACAAATAACCTTTTTAGATTAGATTATAAGGGTTAAAATCTGACTTAAATCTCATTCAAGGAAGCCCATAAATTGGGCCCTTTTTGCCTATTGTGTATCGCCTAATAAAAGGGTCTATACGCATAAAACTTTGAGGCCCCTTTCTAAGCTTCCTTCTAAGTCTCTTTTGGGCCTTAATTTAAATCATCCATAAGCCTAATTTATGGGCCTTTTAAACTCAAAAATTTCCATTGAAAATTAGATTAAAATATACCCTTAATTGGGCCTCTATTGCATAAAGTCCTTTTTAACACTTAAAAAGGACAAATTGGGCTCCAAGCCAAATTTCTCTCCTTATTCTTTATTTATTCTCCTTTAAATGATATCTCATATCATTTAAATATAAAAAATTTTGATAGTTATTTCAATTCTTTAATTGTGTGACACTATGGGTTTCCAAAACACATTGGCAGTACATAGTGAATTAGTCCTAGTCCAACTGGGACTTTTATGGTTTAATCTCATTGAGACTATAATTAATTCCTAATTAATAATTCATTTATGTACCAGTTTTAAGAGGTGTCTATCCATATATCTAGACTACTGAAGTGTTAAAAAGTCAAGTGATTTGACTTAACCCTTCCATATATAGTTATCGTGCAATTACTCTTTTCATTATACTTTATCTCATTTAAGTTTGAATATAGACTTGTGCTAACTTAATGCTTAAGTAAGTGTGTCTAATCAAGCCCTAAACATGTTAATTCTAATATTCACATCTTTATTCCCAAAAATCCCTTATGAATCTTATTCAAACTAACATTTCACTCTAATAAGAGATTCCTTGAATAGAGATATTAGATTTGTGAGACAAACTCCCCATTATAATTCGGGCTATTAAATCCTCTATTAATCACTCAACTACCTTCAAGTATCTTAGACTATACCTAACATCCTAGCTATGTATACATCATTGCGAAGTAAAAGCATAAGAGTCAAATTTTACCCTTTGATACTTAAAATAACCATAGTGATATCATGTCAAAAGATACTTAAACCTACTGATATGATGAGATAACATCACTAACATAGATTATATATCCATGTGAATATCTCTTTTTTAGGTCTCTAGTGAACTTGTTTCTCAAACAAGCATCCACATGTTAACATTAAGCATCACTATGCTTACAACTTATGAGAAGTACTATTTGACCAAGTAAAAGAGTATAACATGTGCTAGTCCATCTGCATTAACAATGCTAGTCTACCCATATTAACATTGTCCCATCCTATTAATACTATAACTAGGGATAGTTTCAGTATTTCACATTTGCATGTAATAAGAATCTCACATCAAACTCTTTATGATTTCCTTTGTATTATGAAATGATACCAGGGACTTTATTACTAAGATCCATGTCAAATAAATGAATTAATCATAAGCACTTATGTAATAAAGAATTCCTTTTATTATAAATGAATGTTTAAATATACATGAAATATCCTTGTACACATGTGCTTTAGGGCATAGAACTAACAATCTCCCACTTGTACTAGACCTAATCACCAATGTATTTAATACCCATATTATTTACATAGAGATTGAACTTGTTTTGAGGTAGTGCCTTAGTGAGAGGATCAGTAGTGTTCTAATCTGTGGGGACTCTCTCAATCTTTACATCTTGGCTACGAGTTATCTCTTGAATTAGATGGTTACGCTTGAGAACATGCTTAAATTATTGATGAGACTATGGTTCCTTTACTAATGCAATGACATCACTGTTGTCATAATATAGGGGCACTGGGTTAACAATAGAAGGGATCACTCTTAGTCCAATAATGAACTACTTGATCTATACTGCTTTCTTAGCAGCATCAAAAGCTATAATATACTTTGTTTTGGTAGTTGAGTCTATAGTTGTATCTTATTTGGAACTTTTATAACTAATTACACCTCTCACAAATAAGAATACATAACCTAATTGGGATTTGTAATCATCTTTACCAAACTAAAAGCTAGCATTAGTATACTCATTAACTCATAAATTCCTTTCTCCATATACTAAGAATACATCATTAATCCTTCTAAAGTACTTAAGAATATTCTTGATAGCCACTCGATGTTCCTCTCTATATTTAGATTGGAATCTGCTCATGACACTTAGAGCAAATGCTACATTAGGTTGGGTATATAACATAGCATAATGATATATCCTATAACTAATATGTATAGGATCCTACTTATGCGTTCCCTCTCTTTTTGTGTTTGTGGATACATAGACTTAGAAAGGATTTTCCCATGAAGTAAAGGAATGAATCTTTTCTTTGAGAGATATATGCATAACCTCTTTAGCATGTCTATATATGGAGATTGTGAAAGACTTATCAACCTCTTAGATTTATCTCTATAGATCCCTAACCCTAATATATAGGTTGCTTCATTAAGGTCTTTCATGGAAAATTTCCTTGATAGCAAATCTTAATTGATTAAAAGGTTGATACATCCTTTCCTATGAGCAATATGTTATCAACATATAGTACAATGAAAATGACTGCACTCCCACTAACCTTCTTATAAACACATGGCTCATTTAGATTTTGTGTGAAACCAAACTCTTTAATTATCTCATCAAATCAGATGTTCTAACTCCTTGATGCTTGCTTTGATCTATAAATGGCTCTTTGAAGTTTGCATACCTTACTGCTATCTATGGATATGAAACCCTCAAGTTGTGTTATATACACCTCCTTTGATAGATTTAGATTAAGGAAAGTTGTTTTCACATCCATTTGCCAAATCTTATAGTCATAATGAGCAGCAATAACTAGTAAAATCCTAATAGGTTTAAGCATGGCTATTGATGAAAAGGTTTCATCAAAGTTAATTTCTTGCCTTTGATGACAGGCTTTTGGTAACATTGCTTTATTAGTAACTACCTTACCCTCCATATCGGTTTCCTCTTGAAGATCCATTTTCACCCAATAGGTTTTATCCCTTCAGGTGCATCAACCAAAGTCCATACTTAATTGTTATGCATGGCATCTATTTCAGATTGCATGGCTTTTAGTCCTAATTCTAATTTTAAACTCTTCAGAACCTCTTCATAGCTTGTAGGCTCATATTCTTCTACTATAGTCACATTACTATACTTATCTATGAGAAATCCATATATCTTAGGCTCAATTTGAACTCTAATAGAACATCTACAAGTTTGAGTTACAATAGGCTCTATTATTACATCATTATCATGTGTAATAGGCTCGAGATCAATTGATGATTTGCCTTTATTTATGGGTCTTAAACTTCATCAAGTTCAATTTTACTTCCACCATCTTCCTTTAAGAGAAACTCTTTCTTTTGGAAGATAGAATGCTTTGAAACAAACATCTTTTATTCTAAAGTGTTATAGAAATAGTATCCAAGTGACTCATTTGGATACCCAAGAAATAAGCACTTGTCAGATTTAACATCAAGCTTATTTGATGTAATTCTTTTCACATAAGTAGGGTAACCCCATACTTCTAAGGGTGAAAGAATTGGTTTCTTGTTATAACATATCTCATTTGATGTAACATGAATTGACTTTGGTAGACCCTATTTAGAATGTAAATAGCAGTTTTTAGTGCATAACTGCAAAATGACTTAGGCAAAGTTACAAAACTCATCATGGATCAAACCATGTCTAACATGGTTTGATTTCTTCTTTTAGATACACCATTATTTTGTGGTGTATATAAAGGAGTCCATTAATGTAATATCCCATTATCTGTTAGATAGCTTTGAAATTCTTGACTTAAGTATTCTCTACCTCGATTTGATCGAAGTGTTTTAATACTTCTATCAAGCTATTTTTCAACTTCATTTTTGAATTCTTTAAACTTTTCAAATGCTTCAGATTTGTGCTTTATTAAGCACACATACCCATATCATGAATAATCATTAATAAAGTTAATGAAGTAGAGAAACACACCTCTTACATGTGTAGTCATTAGGGCACATACATCTGAATGTATTAGGTCCAAATGACCATTAGCATATTCACCTTTTCCACTAAAAGTTGTCTTTGTCATCTTACCCAAGAAATAAGATTCGCATGTTTCAATTGATTATAATCAAATGAGCCTAAGTCACCAAATCTATGCAACCTAGTTATGCATTTCTTGTTTATATGGCCAAGTCGACAATGCCACAAGAAAGATGGTTTCAAGCTATCAGTCTTAAGTCTTTTGGTATTAATGTTATAGATCTCCTTTTGATTATCAAGATATAAATTCCATTAATACTTGAAGCAAAAAATATAAAACATTATTCTTATAAACTAAGCAACCCTTGCTCTTATTAATGGAAATATCAAAATCTTGTTCAACATGACAAGATAATAAAATAATATTCTTGTTTAAAGAAGGAAAATAGTAACAACTATTAAGTTCTAATATTAATCCTAAAGGTAAATCTAAGTAATATGTTCCTATAGCTAATGCAACAACTCTTGTTCCATTTGCTATGCGTAGGCCCATATCACCCTTGTTTAGCCTTCTAATGCTTTTTAGTACCTACAAATTAGAAACAAAAGAAGAACCACATTCGATATCTAATACCCATGTGCAATTATCAATAGTAGTATTAGTATTAATGTATAACATTAATACCTAAAGTAGATGTATCTCCATACTTCTTTTTCTTGTGAGACTCAAGATAAGCCTTATAATTCCTCTTCCAATGATTGGTCTTACCGTAATGAAAGAAAGTCACTTTAGGGCTAGTCTTTTTGGTAGCAATTTTGGGTTGTTTGCCTTTACCTTTCTTCACTCTATTTTAGGCCTTGGTTGTATCCTTTTGCCTTCTTCTTCCCTATTTTACTTTTAGAAGTAGAAGAATCAACAATCAATACTACTTTTGAATTCTTTTTAATGGCATCCTTAATAGTCTTAAGAATGTTCAATAGTTTAAAGATTGTTGTTTGGATCTTGTTCATTTGATAATTAAGCACAAATTGTGTATAACTATTAGGCAACAATTGTAATAGAAAGTAAATACTTAGATCATGATCTATAATGAATCCTAAAGTAGTGAGCCACTCAGTATACCTATTCATTTTCAACCCATATTATATGGCCGAAGTCCTCTCCACCATTCTGCAATGAAACAGAGCCTTAGATATCTCATACCTTTTAGTTCTTCTTTGCTCCTCAAACAACTCTTTGAGGTGAAATAGTATAGTATGAGCATCCATATGCTCATGTTGCTTTGAAGCTCTATGGACATTGATGCTGCCATAATACATGGTGCTAGATTAGAGTCCTCAACTTGCTTCAAATATGCTGATTGTTCATCAACATCAATATTGTCATCAGGGATAGGTGGGATGGGATTTTCCAACACATAATTGATCTTTTCAATTCTGACAACTATTTTTAGATTTCTAATCCAGTCTATGTAGTTGGACCCAGTTAACTTATTAGCTTCGAGAATCGAGAATAGGTTTAGATTAAATGTGCTTTTGATATGTACCTATATGTAAAGATTGAGAATATGTTAGTATATGATCATGTATATGAATGCATTTTATAAGGTCTTTAATGAAATACATATGTTCTCCCATTATTTTATTGTGAACCAATAGCCCTTACCATTGATTCGAGAAAACTCAATGGTTTTCCTAGTGAGACAGTACCTATTTCTTATTAAGGTCAAAACTTGGGTTTGCCCAACAAGCCTAACCTGTAATAGAAATGGTAGGCATCTCATGTCAATTGCATTTTCATGTAACTACTAATCATTGGGTCACCAATTCTTGGTGCATGTGTATCTTATATACATTTCTGCAATCTGCCTCTAAACCTATTAGCCTTAAGTTTTCTCAACAAACTAATAGACTATCTAAGATGGACCTATTAATATAGTTTATAACATATTCAATGTAGCATTAGTTTAAGTTTGATTAACAACTCATTACAAAGAAGAACTATGGTTTTAACCATAATAATAGAAGGCTTGCAAGTTTTTGTATTAATTGAGGGTTTTATTCCTTTATAGTCTCATAATTGGTTGCATACTTTGGCTTGCTCATGCATATTTAATCTTATTAAATCATACATGCATATTTAATCTCATTAAATATATGATCTAGTTATGGAGTTTTACTACATTATTTCCCGAGCCTAAGGAAATCAACTTGGCCTAAACCCTAGGTTGTATCATGAATTACAAATCCAATGAAGAAATAATTAAAAAATTTCTAACTAATTTTTCATTTGGTCTTTCTTAGTAATCCTTCTTATCCATTTGCTCCTTGTATATCTTCATCTTATTCTAACCCTATGTAATCTAATTACATAATAAAATTATTAAGAAGACCTCATGATACATGTGAGAGGAGTTAGATGAAAAGAGAAATACAATAGAAATGAGAGAAAAAGGTTAGGATATGTAGGCCTAATTTACCAAAGAAAAAAATCCATCCAATTAATGATCAATGACATTGGTTATAGTCTATAACTAGTCATCATGCCAATCAGACACCCTTAGTATGCATTTCTAATACATTACATATATTAAAACTTTCAAAAATTGATTATGGTTGATTACTAGCATTATAACTCTTATGAAACTAGTTTGGTTCATATGTCTTAATCATTTTGGTTTCCATATGCTTATAATATGGAGTTTTAACCAAATTAAACAAGTAATTTAATTATTTAATCTCACTAAATTATTAAATTGCATCACTCCTATTGTAAGATTTCTAATCACATTAGAATTCTAAATCAAATCAAGCATTGTAAGCATAGCATTTAGAATCAAATTCTAAATTAGTAGAAAAATCTAAATTTCCTTATTCACTTATCCTAATCCATTTAGATAACAATTATCCATATTAGATCAGAATAAAATATAATCATTATCTTTAATTTAAAGTCTTAATACAATTAGAAATTCAAATTAAAATAGGATTAGAATTCTAATTCTACTAGGAATCATATTCCATGTAGAATTTGGATTTACATGAAAAAAATCATCTTACCTAAATTTAATTTAATTTATCAACTTTTGATTTAATTTAATTAAATTCAATATAATAATTATCATAAATTTCTATAAAAGAAAAAACAAATAAA
>CANXYI010943269.1:0-10062 GCA_948208565.1 Hura crepitans | reverse complement strand
AATTACATACATACCTTGCCTTACTTCTAAAATGCTAGAACATAAATTCATTATTAATTGCAACTCTTGGAATCAATTTGTAAAATTTTGAAACCAAGGTCGTCAACATAAAAATCCAGATTCACTTATTTCTCAACCTGTGTACCATTACCTTTGAATTTCGACACTTAAATAGATCTATACATAATTTTTTTCATACAAACCCAAAATTTTACTTTAATTGCTCGAAACCAACACACAATATCACAATTTCAATAAATTCACTAAAATTCATAGTATCCGCCCATTTAAGTCAAATTTGCTAACTTGTACAAATCTGAAATTTAGAAATATTGTTTCAAACTCATAAATTTCCTTCATACAGAGCAATCTTCTACCAATATCAACAATTCTACACACTAAGGACTGAATTACACACCTGAATTGAAGAAAAACTGCATCTATCCTGTTGTTATACTTGTCTCAACACTCCTCCTCTTTAAGTCACTCTCACGGCTCCAAATCATCCAGCCTCAAGGAAATGGGACTATCCCCCCTTTTGATTTTTAACTGAATTTTCATGTCACTGCAACTGCTCGAATGTCGCTAGCCACTATTACAATCACACCCCTGCTACAAACGTTGACACTGCAGAGTAACCAGTAGTAGGTTCTGCAGCAATACATAATTCACTCTGTTCTAGTGGTACCGTTGCTCTAAATCTAGGAGCAAGATTCTAATTATTGTTGTTGTCCTCTGTCAAAGGATTTATCCCTCATACACATCCCATCTGCTAGAAGAATAGTAGTGGCAGCGGCATCCTCCACTGCTGCAACGCTGTTGGTTCTAAGTATCCTCACACTCACCTGCCTTCCCCATCGTACTGCTAAATTAGGTCCCACCATAATCCACTGATGATTAGCTCAGTAACTCTGCTTAACCTCTATCACTGCGATACCACTGCTGTTACCCCACATCAGATTCCCTCCCACCCCGCTGCCGTCATCGATTCTTAACCAGTAGCAATTGGACATCAATTCTCAAACATTTTCTCGAATTTCTTTCTCCTAGCTATTACTTCCATCTAAATCCACTAATCTTTATTATTTTCCCATCGTCCACAATTGCTTGTTGCTCTTTTGTCTCTCCCATGTCTCTTCCTTTTTCCCTTTTTCTGTTTTTTCCCGGTCCTTCTTGCAACCCAAAACAATAATAAGAAAAATAGAGATATCCAAAGTCGGTTCTTATGGGAATTTCTCTGAGTCCTTTATTTCTATTCTATTATAATTATACCCTCTTCCCTTCTTTGTTTTTTTTTTTGTTATCAAATTTTTTCCATTAATTAATTATTGTTAAGGTTTTTGTTCACTCTAATTCAACTACCATCACTTATACACATGTATTATATTAGTCATTATGTCTCCTTAATAGAAATTATTTTATTCTATTATTATTTTTTAAATAAAGTCACTTAAATGCAAATTGCCTTATTTCAAATTGTTATAAAAATGATTAATAACACAAACAAAGGTTTGTGAAGACCTAACAACAGTGCCCAACAAGATGATCAATAATTCATGACAAGGTGCATATGGACGATTATGAAATATACACAAATAATTATTAAAAATGAGATAATGATTGAAATGATTAATCATGGGAACAAAAAATATAAACAATTTTAACACAACTAAATTTGTATGGACTATATATGAAACACATATTTTTAAAATATGTGTCCATGCAAACTACACTCCTTATAAAGGAGAGTTCGTACAGGCTTAACGTTAATTCTAGAAATATTAATAATATGCATATTAAAGAATAGAATGATTAGAAAATATTAGAAAGGGCATACTTAATATAAATACAAATGAATAACATGCTATGGTGTTTAATAGAATATGTTAAAATAGAATACATAACATGAACATAAAACTGTTATTAAACATTAGTCCGTACAGACTTAATATTATATACAAATTTAAGTAATAGGTTCGTGCAGACCTTAACATCTATTAAAATAGGTCTGTGCAAATTTAGACATTAGTTCCAAAAAGTAAGTGTGATTATGATTTTCTAATGAATGATTAAAATATGATGAAAATGGTTTAAAATATTAACATACTCTTATAATCAAGGTGGGGATTGTATAGAGTCACCTCATATGTCAATTAATCCCAAGAATTCCTCGATTAAAGAATAGACATGAACAAAATGAATGAAAATGAAGAATAAAAAGAGACTCAGATCTTACCTTGAAGTTAACAATAAGCAACAAGATAATTGTTTGGTTTTAAAGGAATAATTATGTTATAAATGAAAATTTTTCAGTATAATAAATTTATTTTCTAGATTTTGATTTTTCAATTGCAATCAATATGAAAAGAAGTTTGATTAAGTGTATTAAAAAATTTAGATAAAGAGATAAATAATGATTTACTAATAGGGTGTTTTAAAAGGTATAATAAAATAAGAAAATAAAAGAAAAATAATTAATATAAATGGAATTTTTTTAGAAGAGAAAAGATGTAAAAGGAAAGAAAAGGAAGAAAATGAAAAAGAAATAATTAATTTGATGAATTTTTAACAATGAAAAATGAAAAATTAATTTTTTACTTAGTATATAAGTGTATAAATTTCAAAATTTAAAGAAATAATTTTTGAAAAATAAAATTAAAAAAATAATATCTCATATGATATTTTTATTTGATAATTCAAGTTTAAATATTTTGGAGAGTGAAAGCCATCACTATCAAATACATTTTGTTTGATTCGGACAATAGGAAAGGCCCAATTTTTCAAAGACGGTGGCATGGTGCTATTGCACGTGTCAACAAGAAAGAAAAGTTAACCTTGATGGCGATCGTGTTACAGTTCAATCACGTGTGCCCACAATCAGCTCTGTTTGCATTCTTAAACAGTTCTCTTGGACTCTGGTAGGTGGAACTAACCCACTCTCTTGAATTCCCTCCTTTTTGCTTAAAATCAATGTAAAGTTTTGTGGTAATTGTGAATCTGTGTCAGAAATTAGTTGAAAATGGCAGGGGACGATCACAAGAACGTTACCCGCGTTCTGTTTTGTGGGCCATATTTCCCTGCTTCCCATAATTACACCAAAGAATACTTGAAAGACTATCCTTTTATCCAGGTATTTCAATTTTCTTCATTTCGGAATAAGAACAAAGGCCTTAAGATGGTGAATTTTATGTACTAGTGTTTTGAATTTCACGCTTTTGTAGGTTGATGATGTTCCCCTTAGTGACGTGTCTGATGTTATAGAGAATTATCACATTTGTGTCTCCAAAACCATGCGGATTGATTCTAGTATCATATCTCGTGCTACCCAGATGAAGCTTATCATGCAATTTGGTGTTGGCCTTGAAGGTGCTTGTTAGTTCGGGGCTATATGTGATTGTGTTCAGCTTTTTGTGTACTATGTGTTTTTTAGTTTGTTGTTTTTTTGTATTAATGAACGTGATCTCTTTCCTTCCATAAAACTGTATATAAAGGTATCGATATTAGTGCTGCTACAAGGTGTGGAATCAAAGTTGCTAGAATTCCTGGTGACATGACCGGAAATGCAGCATCTTGTGCTGAAATGGCTATATATCTAATGTTGGGCCTTCTCCGGAAGCAGGTTGGTCTTTTTAATCTTGAAAAGGGTATTTGAAATTTAGTTTTTGCTTATTGGGTGGTCGTTTGTGCCAAGATCAATTGAAACAGACCATGAAGTCAGGCGCTCCACTTCTTCTTTTGGACCTTTTCAAATTAGTGCTTATTGTGTTATGTCAATTGACGTAGAACGGAAAACAATTAAATGTCATATTGACGGAAAACAGTTAATGTCATATTGGCCATGCGTATTATATGCATCAGATTCTCAGTACCGACATCTGATTTTTCAGCTTGCACTTTTCTATTTTATAATTTGTCAAATAATATGGTTCTATTGCTCTCAGACATAATGGACATGTTTCACAGGGTACTTCTACATATTCATCAATTATTGTTACGAATCATACTGGAATTTAATAGGAAGCTGATGTTTACCCCTGACTATAGCTCTAATTGTTATTTTGTGATTAATGCCTGGACCTTTGCCTTTGCTCTTACTAATTTTCGTACAAGGTGATGGAAAATTGTTGCTAACGAGGTTCTGGCTTGAACAAAAGTTAAATTAGGATGAACATGTGGTCTATTAATCCGTATATCTGCTTTCTTCTACCTGCATCATCATGTTTCCTCGTCTTGACATTTTTTATATATCCTTACTAAGATGCAACATGTTCATCATATCAATGATTGTAAAATTCTGGTATTAATAAAGGAAGTTTGTCTGTTACTGTTTTCCGCAAGCATAATTTAACCTTGTTTATACACTTCAGATAGCTGCATTTCTGGATACTATCATTATGTTGTCTCTGTTATTTTAATTTCTATTAGTGTCTAATTATATTGTGGTGTGCATTTCTGGATACTATCATTATGTTTTCTTTGTTATTTTATTTTCTATCAGCAACTCATTATGTTGTGGTGATAACATGTATCATGGTTTGAAGAATGTGCTTCAAGTCTCTGTAAAGCAGAAGAAGCTTGGAGAACCAATTGGTGAAACACTACTTGGCAAGATTGTAAGTAGAAATTTTCTTATATTTTTGATGGGCTGCTCCTCTTTGTTCAGTCTCTCAAGCATTTCTTTATATATTGACTGCTTTACGTTTTTCTTGTGCAATTTATGATAATGGTATGAATGTCAGTGATTATAGGTCTTGTACTGTCCCTGGAGAAATTTGTGATAATAGTATGAATATCGGTGGATATATGAGGTCTTATATATTGACTGATTTATCTTTTTTCTTTTGTAATTATTGATAGGGGTTTTACAATGACTTAAGAGAAACCTTATTATTGGCAAGCAAATATATAAAACTTTGGATCAATTTAAGACTCTGAGTTACAGCATTCAAGTCCAAATCCAAATTAGGAAGTTCCTCTTCTAATACCTATGAAATTTCTGTAAATCCAAATTAAGATGCTCAGTTGGATGCCTTCTATGATAACAGAAAGAAAGCAATTATGAATTTTTGAGCTATGTTGTAGTTTTTTCTTTAACAGGAAGAAATAATGTAATCTTATAAATCTCTCTGCTAATCTGTCCCTCCTTTGTTTTGGATAGGAGGTGACAGGAAACGCTGGTAATATAATATGCAAAAAGGGAAGATGATATCCAGTTACAGATTAGTTATTGTATTGCAATCATTATATTTACCAAGATGAGTTGATTGTTGACATTCATTTTGTACTTGACTAGTCTTCCCTATTACATATCTTTTTTTGTCATTTAAGATTTGATAATTACCTTTCACGGCAGGTATTCATTATGGGGCTTGGGAACATTGGGATTGAATTGGCAAAGCGCTTGAGACCATTCGGTATAAAAATTATTGCCACGAAAAGGAGTTGGAGATCACATTCACATATTTCTCATCAACCAAATGGTATGTAATTATTCACTTTAGCATAAGAGATCCGCTTTTTCTGAAGGTTTTTTATTTAGCTCCTCTGTCTTTAGGTCTTCATGTTCAGAATCATGTCATAGATGATATAGTTGATGAAATGGGCAGCCATGAGGATATTTATGAGTTTGCTGGCAGAGCTGATATTGTTGTTTGCTGCTTGAGTATGAACAAAGAGACAGTAAGGATCCTTTTCTTCCTTACTTTCAATTGTTGCTGCTGTCCTGTTGGTTCACCATCCTTTGGCTGCCATAGATTATCTATGACCAGTCAATTTTGAAAACATGCACATTATGCATTGCATGATCATTTCTGTTTTGATGCAATGGATTATTGATAACATTGTTATGCTGAGTGCATGGAAAACATATCATTTTTTTTTTGCTCTTGTTCATTGAAACAATTCCTTATTATTTGTTAAAATACCTCATCACATTTCACTTATTCTTATTGAAATATTTTTATTCTATCTTATATCTCTGCATTTTTGTCCTAGTGAGTACATAAATAGAATCTATTTAGCTAACTTTACATTACACATTGCATAGTGATTTCTGTTTTGATGCAATGGACTATGGATAACATTTTTATGCTGAGTGCATGGCAAATATATCATTTTTTTTTTCTCACTTGTACATTGAAACAATCCTTAAGACTTATTGGTTAAAATACCTCATTACATTTCACTTATTCTAATTGAAATATTTTTATTCTATCTTATATCTCTTTGCGTTTTTGTCCCAGTGAATACATAAATAGGATCTATTTAGCCAACTTTACACTGAGATAGGTCAAATTATGAGAATGTTTTATCGGCGTGTGGTTCAAAACGCAATATCACAATTTAGATGTTATTTAAGCCGAATATTGTGGTCAATTTAATGCTGAAAATAGGGAAGCATAAGCAGTGAGGGAAGAGATGTTTTAATCTGATTCTAGTATCTTATGTTTCTATGTAGCTATGCTAAAAGATTCTTTTCTTTATCTAACCCATATCTTTTATATTTTAATTTTCAGGCAGGTATTGTAAACAAATCATTTGTCTCTTCAATGAGAAAGGTTTGTTTTTTATGGACTCCTCATTTGTCTTTTTCTTTTGTAGTTCTGATTTCTTCTGCTCTCCAAAATTTGCATGCTGTCTAAAAGGTGCTAAAATATCATAAATAAATATGGGGGTTACCTTAAGTTCAACAGTTTTCAGTAGATTTCTTTGATAATGATAGTGGGTTTATTCAATCCCATGACTTATCATCACGAATTCTGAGCAATTTCTGTTCTTGGGTGACTTTGGTTCACTTTTAGCATTATGTGGGAAGACTACTTTTCATTGAAACTTCTTGCTGCAAGTTGCAACACTGGTGTATGAATGTCTCTTGCAGTGAGTTTATCTGCTGGTTTTTATTGGAATATCTTCTGTTTTTCATTTGGTGCTTATGGCTCATATGAGTAGAGCATGTGGTTTAGATGTTGAATGAGCTGTCCAGTTGACTTTTCCTACTATTATGGTGGCAAGTCTCATTCAGCTTGTCTGCCTGAAATGAAGTTTTGATCAGTGGTATTAAACCGGACTGGACTGGTAGGTTGGATCGGTTTACTGCGAATTGGCAGCTGGTTTGGTAAAAAATCAGAAGTATAAAACCTATTTAAAAGTTGAAGCAAATAAGAATGAGTTTGGACCAAATGGTCTTCATTATGTATAACTTTTGGAATGAGGTGCGTGGTCAAACCAGCGCCACTTTCAAATTTTTTTATGTTATTAAACTTTTTTATTTATATTTTCTAATAATAATTTTATAACAAATATTCTTATATTATTATTAATAAATTTATTTCTTATATACGAACTATTATGCATTTTATTATTTTTATACAACTTATTTAATTCTAAATATATGTGAATTATATCCTAACTGATTATTTAATTTCATGAGTTTTTTTTCTTTTAATTTATGTTCAATATTAACTTCATAACAAATTATGTCCTCACCAAATTTATTTGAATGTTAATAGCTTATCTTTTTTATATTTTAGAATTTTGATTTAATTCATTTGTTATCATTTATATTGGAACTTCATTATGAATGTGAATGGTTTGAAATTAATGTTTACAGGTTAATTTTTGATGATGAATATAGTTGTAGTATTATTCATATTTTATTGTCAATTTTTTTTTTATAAATAATTGTTTTTTTTAAAAAGTAAAAAAATTCTGGTCAAACATGGTTAAACTGGTCAAGCCATAACCCAATTGGTAGCGGTGTAAAGAATATTGTGCAGTCATTTCTCCTTTTTTTTGCTACATGGACTCTTTTTCTTTCTTTCTTATTTCTTTTTTTCTTCTTCTTCTTTTTCCCTCTATTTTTTTTTTAAATTGAAGGTCAACAACATGTTAGGGTCTAGAATTCAAGGACAGCAAATCCTTATTCTTAATTTCTTATGAGCACAATGCTGGGCTTCTGGTTGGAATTTAGCAATTATCAACTAAAATCAAATACTATTAGAATGCTTCTCATACATCAGAACACTGCATGTATTGGGATTGCACAAAAAGATCCATTGAGCTGACCGGAAGTATAAATCTCTTTATTCTATGCCCCATGACTCTTGTCTAATGTGAATTCCTATAATATTGCGTCTTAATCATTGAGGAAACTATGGATTAAAAAAGAGGTGAAAGTACTATGTCTTGAATAAAAAAAAAAAAAAGTGTAGTTATTATGTTACAGTTTTAAGATTAAGAATTAGGTTTAGGAAGTGTTCTATCTGTGGTAGAATTATTTTTTAGGAATTAATAAAACTTCCTAGTTACAGTAGGATTTGTTATCTTAGTTAGAAGAGAACTCTTAGGCTTGTATAAAGAGGCTGAATTTAATCAATAAAATCAAGTAATGAATTCCAGCAGAAAAATCACAAGATAGGCAACTCTGTTAGGATTTTTGGAGAGGGATCGGGTCACGGGATCTAGTTCAAGTAGTCTTCCCTTTCCCTTTCCTTTATTCTTGTGTTTTGGTCAACCTATCTTGAATGATAACTCAGCTTGTTAAAGGGAGGTTGAAACCTTGAGTTCAATGGAGGAGAGAACTTTGATCTCGTAATTTTAATTGAATCCTGACTTAGCATTTTTATTTGCTCTGTTGCCTTTTAAATAGGCAAGACTTATTACAGCAGTAAAAGACCTATTTTTTAGGCTTCTTATAAAGAAATAACAATAAAATTGTTGATAGGCGTAAATCAGAATTATATTCTGATTAGAATTCCAATAAGGAATCATAGTCAGATTAGGTTTACTGTATTTTCCTGTATTAGGACTTTTAGAATTGTATATATACCCCATAAATCTTTGTACAATAGACAGAAATAATATAGCAATTTGTATTTCTCAAAATCTACATGGTATCAGAGCCATAAAAATCAGATTATAAATTTGTAAAATTCAAAAAAATTGATCTTTTTTTACTGTGAATAGTAAACCCTAAAAAAAGAAAATTGGGAGTTTGTGATCTAGAGGCCTTCTGGACTCTCACCACCACTCCCATCAGTGTCGCCACACCGTTGCAGGCCGAATCATCCACCTCCGATCACTGTCCGATGAGCGCGTGTGCCTTACGCGCCACCACCCTTCACCTACGTGCCGGCGCGTGTGCTTCACTGCCGCTGCGCCGGTCCGATCGGACGACTGGTACTCTGTTCTGACATTCATTCCGGCTCGTTTGACCTATCTGTGGTAGGATCTGGTATTTTTTTTTGGTGTCTTCACGGTTCTTCTTCGCTTCCTTTGGTTGTACCAGATTCTTCACTGCTTTTTTGGTATTTTTATTTATTCATTACTATTTTATAATGACGGATGATAAGCGAATTGCTGCCATTAGTACTGACAACCCATCCTTGCAAATTAGTCAAGTTAAGCTTGATGGCAATAACTATCTTGCATGGTCTCGTTTATGTTTATTATTTATCAAAGCTAAAGGTCTGCAGGGATATATTACTGGTACTATACAAAAACCTATGGGTGACGATCCCCGTGATCATCAGTGGGATTCTGAAAATTCATTAGTCATGGCATGGCTTATAAATTCTATGCAACCACAAATTTCGCGTACTTATCTGTTGCTTGAAACTGCCGAAAAGATCTGGAATGCGGTCACCTTCACATACTCAAAAAAGGGCAATGATGCACAAATTTATGAACTTAGGAACAAAGCTCATGAAACTAAGCAAGGTGAGATGACGACTTCCCAGTATTTCTCTGAGTTAAGCAGTATATGACAAGAGTTAGATTATTATCAGGACTTTCAAGCTGATTGTCCCGAAGATACAGTAAAATTTCAGCAACTATTTGCCAAAGAAAGAGTCTATGATTTTCTAGCAGGATTGAACACTGAATATGATCAGATAAAAGTTCAAGTTTTGGGTAGAACTCCATTTCCCTCTCTTGAAGAAACCTATTCCTATGTCTAGTAGGAGGAAAGTAGGCGAAGTGCTATGCTCTATATTCCACCAGTTGAAAAATCTGGACTTATAGCCACTCAAGATTCTTCAGAACAATCAAAGCCACTCAGGTCTG